>JAODAL010017634.1:0-77118 GCA_025379985.1 Phyllomedusa bahiana
GGGGGTAAAGGGAGGTTTCTTCAGGGAGGTTTCTAACATACAGATTTCCCCAGGGACCATCAGGGACCACGAGAAGCACAACAGAGTGGCCCTTTACACGGGTCCCAACCCTGCCTCCCTTTTTGGGGGTACCCGCTCCTTAAAAGGTGGCCCCAACCGAAGATAAAGACTCACTGAATACGTGGGGACAAAAGAAAAAGATAAACAAATACAAAACACAAAAAGGGAATTCGGGTAAGGAAAAGGTTTGGCACAAACGGGCAACGCAGTCCCAAATCGGAGACAGAGAAAAAAACGAAAGACAAGCCAAAGGTCAATAACGGTCGGGTGCAAAAAGTAAAAAAATCCAAGGAGAAAGAATGGTCAGTACGCAGCGGGTCAGGCAACAAAAGGACAAAAAAAAAGGCAACGCTAGCTACAGCAGAAGACCTCTATAGCAGGCAATGAAGAAGGGAAATGAACCCTTTTAAAATAGGGAACCAAGGAAGGCAGGATTGAGGTCATAGGTGGAAAGAAACACAAGGCTGGATAGGAAAAAAGGGTTTTTCCCCCAAAAAAAAGGAGAAACTCTTAACCCCAAAGAGTGCTGGAGGTTTCCTGGCCAGGCGTTGGCCGGGATAAATCAAGCAAAGAGCAGGAGAACACATTTTCACATTTGTAATACAATTCCAAAACATCAAGTAAGAAACCAGGGCTTCCGTCCAAGGGCCACGGCCGCAACAACCCCAAAACTGAGGTTCTTCAGGCATGTCTTTAAACAGACCACTCTCCCAAAATCAAACGAATTGGTCAATCAGCAATCTGTTATGAATCTTCTAGAAAATGTAAAAAAATTGCTACTAATTTAAAAAGCTCTCTAATGTCCCTAAAAAATAAAGGATGTTAAAAAAAATTATGCCAAAAAAAATAGACAATGCTAGTTTTCATTTTTTTTTTTATTTTTTTTTGTGATGGCTATGTTTTAGGGTTGTTCACACGGCTTTTTTTTGTGATCCGTTTTGGGATCCGTTTTACGGATCCGAAAAACGGATTAACAATTATCAGTGTGTTTAAACATTGAGTTGAATGGCAAAAGCCATCGCTTTTTCCCAGGGAGATGGGCATGCGCTTTTGAGGGCTCTCCTGCATGCGCTTTTCGTATCCGTTTAAAAGAATTGACATGCAATTCTTATTGCGGTTTACCAAGTGAAAGCCCATAGGGGATAAGGAGTCCGCTTTTTGGGACTTGTCCAAAAGCGCTCCCCACTCCCGGGGACGTATCAGCCCCGCGCTTTGCATCCTGAAAAACGGATCGAAAAGCCACTGGGAATGGACGGGGGCGCTGGGGGAAGGTGTGCGGCGGCAGCGAGGTCGGCAGCGGAGGTGTGGGGTGGCGGCAAGCGCGAAAGGGGAGCGGGGCGGCACCAGGTCGGGAGCGGAGGTGTGCGGGGGGGGGGCGGAGTTGGCGGCGGTGAAAAGTGGAGGGTCTGGGGCAGGCCATAAATGATGGGGGTCTGGGGAGGCAAAAAATGAATGGGGGGGGGGCAGGCATAAAATGAATGGGGGTCTGGGGCGGACATATAAGCATATATTGATTGGGGGCAGGCATATAATGAATAGGGGGGGGAAGAGAGAGAGAGAGAGAGAGAGAGAGTTTACGTTATTTACTGACAAACTTTAACCCTTTAGTGCTCTGTAACCTTATACACTACTGTTTATAAACCTCCAGTACTAATATCATTAGTATCAACAGACTCAGCTAGGAATAGCGGAGCTGATATGTCAATTACTGCTGTAGAACCACCCACAGCCTAACCAGGAAGTGAGAGCCTGAAGCTGCGAGGAACAGCCTCTGTAAAACAGCCTGATGAGAACACCCTTTATGAATAAAAAACAGTCTTAGACCTAAAGGTGCTGAATTCCTATAGTATCCCTTTAAACAAATACATGTTTATACATATACATACAGCTCGTGTTCTAGATTGTTTTTTCTAATCTGTCTGCTGATTTGGAAGATGCATATGGTGAGCAAAAATACTTCTGACTGCATTCAGAAATCTTTAAAATCCATTTCTTTCAGATAATTAATCCTTATGCAGCCTCTCAAATGAGCTTGGTTTGTTTGATGCTTCGGGACTTCTTTTCAGACACACTAATTAATATTTGCCTGTATGCTGCGGTCAATTTCAACTATATTTAGCTTTATCCATAAAAATATTAATAATGAATGAAATGCTTTTGTGGGAGGCTTGGACATGTTTGTAATATAATTTTAGTGAAAACCATTGACAAAACCATAATAACAGGGATAACCAACACAAAACCTTCTGGTTTGTCTAAGAAATAATACCATCCCCCAATTCATATCTCATACTCACTATTATACCCCAAATCTATCACCACTAAGGTTTGTCTCAGAAGCTGACACTATTCCAGAAAGCTTTCAGATACACCCTTACTGACTACCATATGAGCACAATTTATGTTTATTAAAATAACTAATGAGAACATGCCATCATTGTCTCATAGGTGTCTATCTCCTAAACGTATCACTGCATTGTATAGTAGAGCCTACAGTATTATTAAAATGAGTATGAATATTACATGTGAAAGAGAAGTAGTTTATGAATATAGTCTTGAGACAATACTATACAATGCAGTGGAACATGTATTTTAATGGGGCTGTAGCTCTATTGGAATAATATGCATATTACATACATAGGAGAAAATGCTTTATGGGAAAATAATATTAAAAGTGGTCTTTGTACAGTTTGGGGTTTATATTCCCAATGAATATGCATATTTTTATATTGAAGAGAAGGGGCTTATGGAATTGACAAAGATGGCAGTTTTGCTGTGTAATGTGATAACCCAGTCTGCTTAGTTCATTCTAGGTGAGGCACGCAGTTGCAATAATATGAGAGAGTGGAGACGGGAAACCCCTCACAGTCAGGGCTGAGGTGTGGTGGTTGGTGCCCGTTGCATTGGCACGGGCAGTACGGTAAAGAGGGGCGCAAGCCCGTTATGGAGATGGCGAATTTGACTGAAGGTTGTTGGCTCATGAGAGCATGGTGGCAGCTTTAGCAGGACTTGTTTTGAGTGTGCGCGCGCAGTTGGGTGGAGTGGGCTTTATGTGGATTCTCTGATGGCTAATTGGTGGAGCACCTGAACGGGGTGTTTACCTAACATGACATAAAGGAAGTGAGCTCAGACCACATGTGATCGGACCTCTAAGCCTTGATAAAGCCAGGATAGCTGGCGACACATGTCGGCGAGGTCAGGCATGCCGTTTTAAATTGTGATCTCTCACCTCTGTCTACAAGTGTCACCTGCTGCAGACGGTGTCACTAGGGGGCCTTATTTGTTCTGTGTCTATGAGATTAGGGGCGACTGCCCAAGTAGTTGGCTTGGGATCCCTTACTGAAGCTAGTACTTTGCTATAGATATAAGGCTCTCCTGTTAATAGGTGGGGTTTCCACCAGACTTGATGATAGAAAGTGAGTTATTCCCTCTTTCAGAAGCAAAAAGGGTTAAATGATGAGGTTAGAGATCAGGTTTTTAAATAGTGTGTATAGAGGTTAAGAGTTAGATATAATAAAAGTTACGTTTTTTTTTAATAGATAGAGAACTGATAGGTTTAAGTTTGCCTATGGCAAAATAGTAAATATAGGTATCTCCTAAACGAAACCAAATTTTGTTTCATCCCGCTTTCATTTTGATAAACTAGGAACTCCCACTGATGTCTTTATACATGGCGAATGCGCGCCGCAATAATGGTAATTTATAGGTCTCATAGAGAGCTATGGATTATGCTTTGTCTCCCGGCGTGTACAATACGATCGTATTGTACGCACAGGGGGAGAATTGACATGTCAATTGTTAGTGGCGATTACGCGCCACTGATAATGCTTGTCTATGGCGCGGGCCGGGTGCCGGGCCCGCTGTGCTTTGGAATTACGCGCTGGTTCCAAAACAAACAGGAAATTGAGGCTCGTTCTATATGCAGTGCAATAAGCCGTGTGAACATACCCTAAGGATTTAGCCATAAAGCAAAATTCCTTTCTGAGGCTGTAGTGAGCTACAAGCTGGCCTCAGTGGTTAGAGGAATAGCCTCGCTTCCACAGCTCTCCCTCATTCATGTCTATGGAAGTCCCAGATATAGCATACTTACTTGGCCATATTCGGAACTGTCATAGAAAAGTACAAGGGGAACTCCGCAAATGTGGCCACCTCCCCAGTCTCTGAGCTCAGAAAGGATTTTTCTTTGGGGCAACCTCCCTTAAGGTTTATTCTGGAAGTCTGTACAATTATGGAGATGCTAAATTTGTGTTTTTTCTACATTTTGCTACTTTTGCACAATGTAAGCACTTTATTTGAAAGCTTTGTTTGTGTTACTTTATTTTGTTTTAATTTTTTCCAAAGCTGGGTTCTCTGCTGCAAAATATAGGGGTAAAGGATAAAAAACCAGGGGTCGCTGTGACTCTACTTCTAAGAATAGCCTTACACAAATCAGAAGCTACTTAGCAGATTTACCTGATACTCCCTAATGAAGTTTTTACAGATCTGAAAAATAGGACTGTCTTCATCATTAACGGTTAGTTTTTTATTTATATTTTTTTTAAATGATGTTTTTTTCTCTTTACTTTTTTTCACACATTGTCTTAAATACATACAATATATCAGGTAAAGGGTCCCTCTCCCAACGCCTGATGTGTATGCACATGCTATTAATTATGCAGGGCACAGAAAGGGTGTCTGCCAATTACCCACTAGAGAATAGCTGAGATTGGAAGTTGCCCTCCAATGTTAATAACTGAATTGGAGAAAAAATAAAATACTGGTTTTGTAACCCCTTAAAGAGGTTCTCACACCATGCTGTGTTACAGAGCCACAGGCAGCTTCAGACTCACACTTCCTGGTTAGGCTGTGTGTGTGCCTATAACAGTGATTTGTATATCAGCTGTGCTATTACAATTACATTAGTGCAATGCAGGAGGTTTGTAAACTGTAGTGCAAATGGCTACAGTGCTCTAAGGGGTTAAAGTTTGTCAATAAGTAATGTTAACAAGCTCCTGTCTTTCAAGATAAGGAACAGAGACAGAAGTCATCTTCCTGACCATTATTGAAACCCGTGAGGACACAGAGAATTGGATGGTAACTAGGGGATCTTGTGTGCAAAAGCAGGACTCTGAAGGGGAGTAAAATCAGAACAGCAATGCATTTGGTACTAGTCTATATTTACCTTTGACTACATGTTTAAAGCTAATAAAAGAAATGGAAGTAACCCTTTAACCCCTTCCTGACATTGGAGGTATGCATACGTCTTGGCGATCGTGCAGGCTTACAAGAGAGTCTCACGCAATTGTGACATGGGACCAGCGGTATATTACTACTGGCCTCATGCCGCATCCCCCACAGCTGGAGTGATTCAGATTGGGCCACGGGTGTTTAACCCCTTAACTCCAACTTTCAATTAAGATCATCGTAATTAAGTAGCAAGCAGGAGGAGGGAGCAATCTCCTATCAGACAGCCCCGGGAAGTGAAAGTAACTTCCTGGGTCGTCTATGATGTCACCATGCATTGTGGGCATGGTGATTGACAGTAAACCCTGGCGACCTACCCCAGCAGCAAAACCTTTTGTACTGGCCTGCCTGGTGATCTGAAGATTGTTGTTACAAATTCCCTCTGGGGAAAAGTGAAAAAAGTGTAAAAAAGTAAAATAAAAAGTGAAAAAAGTGAAACACAAACACGAAAAATAAAATAAAAAAACACGTACACCGCCTTTTCCCCCTTTACAGACGGCAATCGCCCAAAAAATTATCAAAAATAAATAAATTACACATATTTGGTATCATAGCATGTGTAACGACCTGCTCTATAAACATATGATATTAATTAACCCGTACGGTAAACACTGTTAAAAAAAAAAAAAAAAAAAGAAAACAATTAAATAATTTTTGTTCATCCCGCAACACATAAAATGGATTAAAAACCGATCAAAAACACATATAAACACCAAAGTTTTACCAATTAAAACGCCAGTTCACCCTGCAAAAAAAAGTCCTTACACGTCTCTGTACACGGAAAAATAAAAAAGTTACGGCTGTCAGAAGATAGCGATGCATAAATATTTTTTTACACAATAAAGATACTTTTTTTAAGTGCTTAATTGTATCGGTCCACAGAATAAAACTAACTTGTCTTGGATACTGCATGGTGAGCGGTGTTAAAAATAAAAATAAAAACACTACAATGATTGCAGTATTTTCTTCACCCTGCCTTCCAACAAACAGATCTAAAACTGATCCAAAAGTCGTCCCTCAAAACATGATACCCAACTCATCCCACAAAAAACAAGCCCCTACACAGCTCCGTACACAGAAAAAAAAAAAAAGTTATGGCTCTCAGACTGTGGCAATGCAAAAACGTGTTTTCCTTTTTGAATAAAAGTGTTTTTATTGTATAAAAGCAGTAAAAAATAAAAAAAGAAATTGTTATTGCTCTAATCGTATTGACATGCTGAGTAAAGCTATCATGTCATTTATACGGAACGGTAACTGCTGTAAATATAAAAATAAAAAACTCTACCAGGAATGCTGTATTTTGTTCAAAATGCCTTACAAAAACCTTAATAAAAAGTGATGAAAGCATCATATGCACCCCATAATGGTACTGTTAAAAATGTAAACTCATCCCACAAAAAACAAGCCCATAATCAGCGCTGTATACAGAAAAATAAAAAAAAATATGGCTGTCAGAGAAGGACAACATAGAAACGCAATTTTTTATAGACGTATTTCTATTGTGTAAAAGTAATAAAACATAAAAAAAAACTATATAAAATTTATATCATTGCTCCGACCCCCATAGTTAAGTTATCATGTCATTTATCCTGTACAGAGAACACTGTAAAAATGAATCCCAGAAAACAATGACGAAACTGTATTTTTTCCTCCCATTTTCACGGCCCAATGCTAAAAAACACTGTGGAACACCTGTGTGTCCAAAATGCACAATACACCGCTAAATGAGATCCATGAGGGGTGTTGAATCCAAAATGGGGCGACTTCTGGAAGGTTTCACCTGTTCTGGTACTTTGGAGGCTTTGCAAATGCGACATGGCTCAACCAAAATCTGCGTTCCAAAAGCCAAATAACACTCCCTTATATGACCTGCCATGCGCCCAAATAGCAGTTTACACCCACATGTAGGGTATTGCCAAACTTGGAAGAAATTGTGTAACAAAATTTGTGGTGCTTTTTTTCCAGGATTCCTTGTAAAAATTAAACATTTTCAGCTTAAATTGCATATTGTTGGGAAAAAAAATGTTTATTTTCACAGCCTAATGCTAAAACATTTGTGAAACATCTGTGGGGTTGATATACTCACTACACCCCTGGATATATTCCTTAAGGGGTGTAATTTCCAATATGGGGTCTTTTAGAGGTGTTTATTAAGTTTTAGCGCCTTAGGGTGTCTGCAAACCTAAAATGGCGCCTAAATAAAATCGTAATGAAAATGAGACACCAGAGTCTGGTAGGTGCTCCTCCTATTCTGGGGCTTGCGGTTGAGCCAAGTAGTACACTAGGGCCACATATGGGATATCTATGAAAACAGCAGAATCTGGGGAATCAATATCAAGGGCCACATGTATGAAAACTGTTTAGGTCTAAAACTAAATTTTTTGTCCATAGTAACCTATGAGAAAAAAAAGTGAGTTTTAAATGTAAACAGTTTTCATACATGTGACCCTAAGTTGCATTTCCCTGATCATGTCTACCGTGTTGTTGTGAGTAATGGATAAAAATTGAAAATCTGCAAAAAAGTGAAATTTTGAAATTTTACCTCCACTTTGCTTTAATTCCTGGAAACCCTATGGGTTAAAAAACTTTCAAAATGCTTTTTTTTTGAATTTTTAAGCGGGAAGTTTTTAATAAAGTTATTGGGGGGGGATCTAACATACAGGCCAAATCAAAATCACGTAATCTGGACTGGCCCCCAAAAAAAATGTATATTGAAAAATTTTTCTTAAAAATTGAAAATTACTAGTGTTAGCGTTTGCTTTTGGCAATCGAGATCGATCGATATCGATAGTCCGGCCGCTATCGAAAGTTTTTCGATAGGGCATCGATTAATGCCGATGACCATTAAACTAGGGGAGAGCAACAACCCCTTTCATTATTACACCCAAAAAAGGGCTGGAAAGCTGAAATTAACACCAAAACACCAAAAATGGATACTGCACATTTTAGGCAACACACTTAGGTTATAAAATCAAGAAAAAAAGTCACAGACCTTTTACTATCCCTGTCTTGTACCAAGCCTGCCCCTTTAAAACCCTGCATCACCCAAAAATTAAAAAGTGACGAAGGAAAGAAATTTTTTTGAACCATCAACTTGAACGGACAGAATACCCGTCCGGGAACGCAGCAGACCCCCAAAACCTGCATGCCCCCACTTTAAAAAGTGCGGAAAAAGGAGTCTTTCAACCACCATTTAGTTTCACTGGACATTGACTATACCTGTCCGGGGCCACAGCAAACCCCCAAACCTGCATGACCCCCACTTTAAAAAGTCCCGGGAAAAAGGAGCCCTTTCAACCACCTTTTTTATTTTTTCCTGGACATTGACTATACTTCCTGGCCACAGCATGACCCCAAACCTGCATACCCCACATTTAAAAATGCCGGAAAAAGGAGTCTTAAACCCACCTTTTTAGTTTCACTGGACATTGACTATCCTGTCCGGCCACAGCAAAGCCCCAAACCTGCATGACCCCCAATTTAAAAAAAGTGCCGAAAAAGGATCTTTCAACCACCTTTTTTATTTTTACTGGATATTGCTATACCTTCCGGGGCCCAGCAATACCCCAAACCTGCATACCCCACTTTAAAAAAAGTGCCGGAAAAAGGACCCTTCAACCATCATTTTATTTCACTGGACATTGACTATACCTTTCCCCGGGCCACACATGACCCAGGGCCGAGTTACAGGGGGTGCGTAAAAAGCCCGGGCGGCGTCCGAAATTAAAAACACGGGTTAAAAGCCCTTGACCAGCAACAAAACTTCGTGCTGAAGCAGAGTGCGAAGCGGAATTTTTAGAACTCCAGCCTTTCTCTTTTACACAGTCAATCCCTGGGTAGCGCTTGCCCCTCCTAGAGTGGGACCAATTGAGCTTCATTTGGGAAATACTGGTGGAAAATGCTCCTTTACACCCGGGCCCTTTATCTTGGCATTTTTTTTCTCATTTTACTCAACGTGCTGAGGAAAGGTCTCTGTACTTTTTTCCCCCTGTCCGTTCCATACCCATGTCCCTGAATAACCTAACGGGTCAAGTTTTCCTGTACCCCCTTGTAAAATTCAAGTTTTTTTTAAAACACTTTTTGTACATGCAAGTTTTTTTTATTTTAAAAATTCAAAAACACATTTTTAAAATAGGATGGAATCCCACCAGTCTTTGTTTTCTTTTTTTTTCTTTGTATTAAATGGTTGTCTCAATACAGGGTTTTGATAGCTATGTTAAAGATCTTGCAAAAAAAAGTCATTTGCAATAGTGTCCATTAACAGTGTCCTACCTATTCCTTTTTTCTGACACACCCATCACCCTTGAGCCACTTTTGACAATTTGAAAAAAAAATTCGTTAAAACAACATTTTTTTAAAATAGACCTGTAGTTACTGAAATGTCACAGCAAAATCCCCCAAAAAAATTCAAAGCATGCCCCTTGACCACTTTGGTCAATTTGTGAAAAAAAATTTCTGTTAGAAACAACTTTTTTTATAATAGACCTGTAGTATTGCGCATTTCAAGCACATGCCCCAAAAAATTTAAAAAAAAATGACTTCTCAGCCACTTTAAAAAAAATTGTGAGGGAAAAATGCCACTTAAAAGCCACATTTCTGTTACAAAAGGACCATATTTTTGCTGTACCCCACAGCTACATGACCCCAAAAAATTATAAATAACTTTTTTCACCCTTTAAAAATGTGAGGCAACATGACCCCAAAACCATTGAAAAATGCAAAAATTTCAAAGATAAGTAAAAAAATGGAATAGGTTTTGCATAAAAACCTTGATGTTTTTTTTACATCTCCTCAACAAAACCAGCAAAAAACTGTTGGGAACTGAGAAAAAAAATTTGAGTAAAAAAAAAAATGTTTTCCTTTTTAAAAAAAAATAATTTTTTCAAGAGACCTTTTCGTTTGGAATGAAGGGAAGTAACCAGAAAACAAATCTTTTGACCTCGGAAAATTGGGGGCCCACAAATCATCAGAGATCCATGCCGATTCATCTTGATGAAAATCCAAAACATCCACATTATCTGTGGAAACCCGGGATGCGTTTGCTGTAATGACTCCTCCACTGTGCTAAGGGCCCCTCAGATATGACGCGGGCTGCTGGCGGGAAAAACACCTCTATGGCGTGACGAGCCCTCGGGCCATTCGTCCATTTTGGAACCCAAAGTCTATTGGTCCGGAACACTGCAAAAACATCGTGTTGAACGCAGATAGTCGTGCACCATGATCAAAAGCTTCCGGGTGTTGGTTTGGGGTGCCCGCATTGAAAATGCTTTGGTGGGTGGTAAACAAAGATTCCCAAAGGGTCACCCTTTTTAGGCTTCTGCCACCTTCCTGCTTGCCGCTACGCTACGGCACTCACTGCTGCCCACTCGCGATGTTTCCACCGTACTTTTGGGGGGAAACGTAACCCAACGCAACAGATGTCTCCTTTTTGATAAATCACAAGGTCTCCTTTTCCTGCTTTTTTACTCTCCTTTTGGGGGGGGGAAGAAACTGCTGATTTTTTTTTTTTGACCGGGGATCCAGGAGGGGGGCCACCCATAACTGTTGTTCTTTAGGGCCTTAATGCGGGGATCATTTGGAGAAAGGGAGCTCCAAGCACTCAGTGAAGAGGAGCCGGGATTTCCCAAGCCTCTGGGTCAAGGGCACTGCAAACTGTCTTCCTCATTTTCCTCCTCCGCCTCAAATTCGCCCAACCTCTTTCCCAAAGGGCGGGGAGCCGGTAACACGTGTCTAGGAATACCTCCTCCTCCTTCTCCTCCTCCTCCGCTTCCTCCGGCACAGCTTCAACACAGCCCTGACTTCCCTGAATGAGCACCCTGAGACTGATGCGCCACCTTGCACTACTCTGGACCCCGAACCACGCCAAAAGAAGACCGATAAATTGTGAAACTGTGGGGCCTTGGGGATTTGACGGAAGAAAGGCTCCGTGCCGCATCTGTTCCGTCCCCCCCTCCCCCCGCTGGGGGACCTGTTGTTTCAAGGTGTCCAACGCTTCCAAACTAAATCCCCCACAAGCCATGCTGACGGGGCTTGCCCACTGACCATTTTTGGGGGGCTTCTTCAAAACGGGGCAAGGATGGTGCAGAGCCTTTCACCTGCCTCCACTCTCGTGGTTCACCCCCCCCGGGGTCCGTACCGCGCTTTCAGGCCATTGTCAATTTTCGTACTGCGAATGGCTTTTCCCTTTCGCCACAATCCTGGAGCATTGGAGGGTGAATTCCAGCGTGTTGCCAACGTCAAAAATAGAACGGTTGACGGGGAGGCCCGAGTTGACACTGCAATGCAGCCAGGGGGACGAACGGGGTCAAACCCGGCGGAAGTGGAACTCAACCTCGAGCCTTCTTCAGCAGGCAGTCCACCCCCCGGGGTAGCTCTTTAGAAATTCTGGACACAAGGGTTCATGACATGTGCCAGGGAAGGATGTGCCCAGCCTACCGACTTAAGGGGGGCCAGCAATTTCGCCCCTTATCCACACCACCTTCCTGGGACAATTCTTTCCCCCCAGCCCCGCTCGGTCCCCCTTGCTTAAACCGCCCACTCCGCCTGTGGTGGACGTCCCAAACAGATTAATTTCAAAAGCCCGGTTCTCGGGCACTGATGCCACCGAGGGCCTTGGGGGAAAGAGCCCTGCACCATCCCTGGTTTTGAAGAGCATGCGCCGACCTGAAGCCCCCCGCACCCCCAAGACATCCACCCCGCTCACCCCGTGAGCTGTCCAGGATATACGGCCTTGGGGCCCGGGTTAAAGTCCCTGTTTCGGGGGGTGAATGGCTTTTTCCGGGCACAATGCAGACAACCCTTGAAATTTTTGATACAAAAGGGTGGCCCAGGGGAGGGACGCCCCTTTTTTGGCAAAAAAAATGCCTGCTCGCATCGTATTGGGGGGAAAAACGAGGGGCCATGACGTGCGGAAAACCCTTTGTGCCACCAACGGAAAGGCAACATTCCAGGCCAAAACCGGGAATGCCGACATCAGGCTTTTTGGGTTTGGGATAGTTTTGGGTTAAATTTTTCTTTTGCCCCAAACCTGGAAGACAGAAGGGTGGCTGCTAGACTGCCGCTGTACGGGGTGCAGGGCGCAAACTGGCGGAAAAGGGGAAGGGTAGGATGGGGGCTCTGGGGGTGCGGTGGGACCGGGCGCAGGGGAGGCTGAAGCGGGGCTGACCCTGATCATATCGAAACATGGGCAGTGAAAACCTTGGTGGTGGCGGAGGAGGAGGAGCGGAGACAGAGGTGTGACAGTGTTGGAGCTCAGCCGGTCTGGCCTTTTTTGGCCAAGGTTCCCTCCATTTCAAACCCTGCTTCGCTGCATGTGACTAACATTTGGGGGTTTTTAAACCCCTTTAAAGGTTCTTTCCCACTTAAACGTTTACCCGGAAAGGGGGCATATGACATCGCTGGGGGAATCAAGCTTTCTCAAAGAAGGGCCCAGGCTTAGAGGGCCTGGACCTTTTTTACCCGGGGTAAGCGAGGAGCGGGGTTTTCCTGACCGGGCTGGCGGAATTATATCACGACTTCTGCACCCGCCCTCCCCCCTTTTTGTGGCGGACCCATTGACACTACCCCCCCGTCTTCCTCCTCGTCCCGATGAACGTTCACAAACAAATTCTGCGGAAAAACCGGGTGGATCCGCAAGTCGTCTCACACACATCAACACAGGGGACTTGGTCGTCCTGACTTTCCCCCATCCAGAAGCGCCCCGGGTACAAGCAAGGGGGACTTTAAGGCGTTGCCCGACCGCCCGGATTTTTGCCGATTGACCGCTTCCCTTTACCTCCCTGATGGGACAGTAACTGGGCGTCAAGGGAGAGAAAATCATCCTTTTTTCCCCTTGATCTTTTAACAGCCTTCTGACCCAACCGCATTTTCCTCAAAGATCTTTAGAAAAATGGATTATCCACATTGGGGGGGTACACGGTTTTACATTTTGGGGTGCTTTATGTTGGACAGACTGATGATGTGAATGACGACATTTGTGGCCGTGACGCGAGGACAGGAGGTAAGACTGCTAGTGCAGGTTGATTACCATGAAGGACAATTTTGGGGACGATTTCGTTTTTCTTAATTCACAGGGGCCCTGACCCAGCGATGACAGGGCCGACGGTCCGCAACTACATCCGGGCAGTGGGGTTTTTTCCAGCACTGGAAGGGCACTTCTCTCGACCTCACCTCCAGTGCTACCCCCCTCTTGCTCGCTTTCCACCTGCATTTCGCTCCATGTTCAGAAATATAAAAATTTGAGAAGGTATGGAATAGTTTTTTGGGAAAATCCCCCTTATTAAAAACAGCAAACACGCTATTTTCAAATCCCCTAATCAAAACAAATTGCTGGATTCAAATTTAACTGCAAGGGGTTATCAACAAACTGCTGGGCAAAATCCAAAAAAAACTATCTGTTATGTTTTTTATATAAAAACTGTATTTTTTGCCCTTTAATTTACCCTTTGGGGAATATAGAATTGCTGTTTTAAGATTTACTAGATGCTGCGTCAATGAAAAAGGATGGGTGCCAAAAATCAAAAAAAACGAAAAGTTATGTTTTTTATATAAAAAAAGGTATTTTTTTCACCATTCAATTCACCGTGGGGATATAGAATTGCTGTTTTTTAAAATTTACTAGATGCTGCGTCAAGACATGATGGGGGCGCAAAAAATCAAAAAACACGTAACTGTTTTTGGTTTTTTATATAATAAACGTATTTTTTGCACCTTTAATTCACCTGTGGTGAATATGAATTGCGTTTTAAGATTTATAATGCTGCGTCAAAGAACATGCTGGTGCGCAAAAGCAAAAAAACGAAATGTTATTTTTTTATATAATAAACGGTATTTTTTTTTTCACCTTTTAAAACACCGTGGTGAATATAGAATTGCTGTTTTTAAGATTTACGGATACCGCAAGAACATGCGGGTGCCAAAAATCAAAAAACCCCGTAACTGTTTTTTGTTTTTGATATAAAAACGGTATTTTTTTTCACCTTTCAATTTACCTGTGTGAAAAAGAATTTGCTGTTTAAGATTTACGAGATCTGCGTCAATGAACAGTGCTGGGGGCCAAAAGTAAAAAACTCGTAACTGTTATGTTTTTTAATAATAAACTGTATTTTTTACACCTTTCAATTCACCTGTGTGAATATAAATTGCTGTTTTAAGATTTACTAACTGCTCAATGAACAGGCTGGGTGCGCAAAAGTCAAAAAAAAACGAACTGTTTTTTTTTTGATATAATAAACTGTATTTTTTGACCTTTTTAATTTACCTTTTGGGGAAAAAAATTGCGTTTTAAATTTTCGAATGCTGCCAATAACAGTTGGGGGGGTGCCAAAAGCAAAAAAAAACTAACGGAGTTTTCGTACGAAACACGATTTTTTTGGCAAAAAACAAACCCGTCTGACCACAAAATTGCTGGTTTTTTAATTTAAGTGCAAGGTGGAATATAAAAATCACGGGAATGGGTAAAATTGAACCCCTACTGAAATGTAAATGATAAAAAAAGTGGAGTTTTGCAGCTAACAAAAAGACCTGCAGTTAAATAAAATTATGTTTATCCAATAAAGTTCGGCTGCCCAAATCCAGGAAATATTTCAATACAAACTGTTAAAAAATAAAAAATTCCCCTACAATGTCTACACTAATCTTGTGAACTTTATCCAGTGTTTTTTAAGATAACTTGGGCTGTGTTCCCCCGCCCCCCCCCCCCCCCCCGCTCCCACCGCCGTGAATTTTACGGGGTGATCTGCTTTTAAAATTCTCTACTAACACAAAAATTTTTCAAATCCCCAATCAACTAAATTGGAAGGATCACAGCTAATAGTAAAAATTCTCTTGCAGAAATAGACTAATTTCGCTGTCTGTTTGGCCACAGGCAGAACGCAAGTCCTACCCTATGAGACCTGAGAGACACTGAGGCTGAAACAGGAAACGCTGTTCTATGTAAAACAGGTCATGTGATTTTTCCCCGCCTCGCCCAAACCCTACACATCCCCTCATGACGTCCACACACACTCCCCGCTCTATTCTGTAACAAATTTCTGGCCGCCAAAATTTTCAGGGAAACGCCGAAAAAGGGGCGATCTTTTAAAAATGATGCACAGATTTTAAAACCCTTAATTTTCAAAGATCTGGGGAAATTTTTGTCACCATAAAAAACCCTTTGCCGATTTTAACTTTTTCGATAAAAATCGCTCAAAACTAAAAATTACACAAATGTCTAAGCCCCCAATGTTGTAAAAAAATACATTTAAAAAAAAGATGCCAACCTACAGTAACATTGGTAGAAAGCAGTTATAAACTATTTTGAGTGGGGTTAATATTTTCTTAAAAAAAAATTTTTGAAGTTTTAAATGGGAAATTTTTTCACATTTTTCCCCGATACTTTAATATTTTTCACAAATAAACAAGGACTTTTTGGACCAAAATGTCTTACTAGCTTAAAGCACAATGTGTCACGAGAAAACAATCTCTGAATCACATGAACAGGTAAAAGTGTCAAAAAGTTATTCTCACATAAAGTGACAGATGCCAGATTTAAAAAATGGGGCTCTGTCAGAGAGGCCAAAACTGGCTCCGGCGGTAAGGGGTTAAAGAAATCCAATTATGTTTAACACAGTGTCAGCAGCACAAAAAAAAATCAGATAGGAGTAGTATCATATAGTTACCATAGGATAACTATATGGTGCTTTAGAGGCTTGACCACCACTTCAGTATAGGACTTTTCAATGTACATAAATAGCAGTACCACAAGTTCAAAAGAACAGCTTCATTGTTTATTCACCCACATCAATACAAGCAAGCAATGTTTCAAGGCTAGAAAATGGCTCCATAGAGCAGATGAAACATTTCTTGCCTGTTTTGTTGTGAATGAATAAACACTGAGACTGTTCTTTTGAAGTTGTGGTGCTGCTTTTTATATACATTAAAAAGCTCTAGCAACACAATCAGCAGATCTGAAAGGTTAATTGAGACAGCTCTGGGCCTAAAAAAAAGTTCCCCAGGGGCTATTTAGTCCTATCAGATGCTTTTGTATTTTACAAGTTATATACTTTGATATAGACACATGATATGACAATACTACATGATAAAAAATGCTCAAATAAAAATAGTTAAAAGTTCCTAAGTAGATTAAAAATGTTACCATGCCAAACATTTATTTTAATAATCAAAGTCACCAAAATATATAGCTATATACATATTATATATCTCCACATTCATCTTAAATAAACATATCCTTGTTATTAATTTTAACATTAACATTGAATGCTATTAAAAAAATGGGAAAAAAAATGGTGAATTTGTTCTATTCATTCCATTATTCCAGAATTCATAAATTATACTTCTATATACAGTAGTTATCAGAAATGATGTCTACAAATTATAATTTAAATATCCAGGTAAACTTAGTTATAAAATAGATATGACTGGCAGAACGAGAGAAGACAAAACCTCAAATTATATTCTGAGTTATTTAGGACAAATATTTATTGGTCCTTAAAGACTTCTATATTTAATATACTTATTTTTTTATTTATGAGCACTTATGTCATGACTAGTGTTGAGCGATTGCGTTGGGCTATCGCGAATCGAGCGGATAGTCGATAGTCGAGCCGCCAATCGATAAGGTTTTTCGATAGTGAGCAACGATTATGAGGAAATTACCATTAAAGTCTATGGAGAGCAACAACACCGGCACCACCTTCATTAAATTTTAACACACCAAACAAGGCTTGGGAGAAGCTGAAATTAAACAACCAACAACAGTCAAAGGATTACGGCTTACATCTTAGGGGCAAACACACTTATAGGTTATAAAAGTCACAGGAAAAAAAGTCACAGAACAATTCACTATCCTGTCTTGTACCACAGCATGACCCTTAAACCATCAATCACCCATCAAATTAAAAAGTGCCAGAATGCAGTATGATTATGAACCCATCATGTTAGGGTTAACTGGACCAATGAATACCCTGTCCTGGAACCAGCCAATGAACCTCCCAAACCTTCATATGAACCCCCCAGATTTAAAAACGTGCCGCAAAAGCAGTCTTTTCAACCACCAATTTTAGGTTGAAACTTGGACACCTAACTATATCTGTCCTGTACCCAGAATGACCATAAAACCTGTCCCTGACCCACAGTTTAAAAAGTTGGCCAGAAAAGGAGTCTTTTCAACCACCATTTATAGTTGATCTGGACATTACTGTCCCTGTCCTGGCCACAGTAATGACCATTAAAACCTGTCTGACCCCCCGATTATCAAAGTTTCAGGAAAAATGAGTTCCTTTCAAACAACCACCATTTTAGTTTGAACTGGACATTGACAGAACGTCCCTGTGTCCACAGCATGACCCCAGGGCCGGAGTTACAGTGGGTGGGAGCGTTGAGAGCCCAGGCTGGCGTCCGTCATCCGAATTAACACGCAGGTTTCAAATGCCCTGATGATGCAGCAACAAAAAACTGTCGTGCTGAACAGAGTTGCGTAAGCGAAAGTGGTTGAGAACTCTCCAGCCCTTCCTCTACACAGTCAAGCCCTGGATAGCGCGTGCCCCTACCGTATGAGGTGCGTAAGACCACTTTTGATCTTCACTTGGAAATACTGGTTGGTTAACGCTCCCTGTTTTCCACCCAGGGTTCCCTTGTCCCTTGGCAATTCCTTTTTCCCTCAATTTACTCAACGTGCTGGAGGAAATTGTCTCTTTTACTTTGTTCTCTGTCCGTGCACCATACTTCCATTGTCCTCTGAATAAACTACATCTTGTGTCAAAGTTTTCGCATACCTCCCTGTACAAATTCAGAGGAATTTTTTTTACCACAGCTATTTTTAACATGCAAGTTTTTTTTGTAGTTTAATTCTAGAAAACACATTATAAAATAGGATGGAATCCCACCATGTCATTGTTTCTCTTTTTTTACATCATATGTATTAAAATGGGTTGTGCCCTCAATTAAAGGGATTGATATCTATTTTAAAGATGTTGCAAAACAAGTCATTTTTGCAATATGTGTCCCAATAACATTGTCCTACCGTATTTCCTGTTTCTAGACTAGCCACCATCACCCTTTGTAGACCACTCTTGTGACAATTGTAAGAAAAAAATGTCTGTTAGAAACAACATTATTTAAGAATAGGATCTGTATAATAGCTGCATGTCACAGCAAAAATGCCCCCAAAAATTCAAAATCATAGACCCTTAGGCCAGTATGAGAGACAATTATGTGAAGAACAATGTCTGTTAGAAACAACATTTTTTAGCATAGGAAACCTGTAAGTATAGCTTTGCATGTCACAGCAAAATGCCCCCCCAAAAATTCAAAGCAAGAACCCTTGAGCCACTTTGAAGGACAATTGGTGGAAAGAACAAAATGTCCTGTTAGAAACAAACATATTTTAGAATATGACCTGTAGTAAAAGCTGACCATGTCCTCAGCAAAATGAGCCCCCAAAAAAATTCAAAGCATGATGACCCTTGAGGCCAACTATTGGACAATTGTGAAGAACAAATGCTTGTTAGAAACAACATTTTTTTAGAAGAATAGGACCTGTAGTATAGCGCTGCCATGTCACAGCAAAATTGCCCCAAAAAATTCTCAAAACATGACCCAATGAGCCACTTTTTTGACAAATGTGTGAAGAACAATGTCCTAATTAGAACAACATTGTTTTTAGAATATGAACCTGTAAAAGTATTGCTGAGCATTTCATAGCAAAATGCCCCCCAAAATCAAAGCATGACCCTTGTACCACTTTGGATCATAATTGTTCAAGAACAAATGTCTGTTTTAGAAACACATTTTTTATTATAATCTAGGACCTGTAGTATTGCAAGCAATTTTCAAGCAGCAATGACCCAAAAATTATATAAAAAATAGTAATTATCTCAGAGACCACTTGTTTATAAAATTGTGAGGGGAGAAATGCCCACTTAGAAGCCACATTTCTGTTCAAAGGACCATGATTATTAGGCTGTATCTTCCAGCTACATGACCCAAAAAAATTATAAATAAGACTCGTAGACCCACTATTTAAAAATTGTGGAGTGGAGAAATGCCGACTTAGAAGCCACAATTCTGTTCCAAAGACATAATTATAGCTGTTATCTCAACAGCAACATGACCTCAAAAACCATTGACAATGCGAAAACCTTTCTTAAGAAAAAGTTAGTATATTGGAAAAACGGTGTGTCCATGAAACCTTGCTGACTTTTACAGTCCTCCTCACAGCAAATAGAATAAAAGAGGAAAAGAAGAATAAAAAAATTGCAGTAAGAAATGATCATTTTAAAAAAAAAGTTTTCAAGAGGAGAACCATGTTCATGTATTGAAAAGGTAATGTTGAAAGTAGAACCCTGCAGACTAATCGGTGACCGTCGGCAATTTGTGGGGCCACAACATCATCAAGAATACATGCCTCGATCAATTCTTGAAGAAAGTCAAACGACTCCACATAATCTGTGGAAAGCCGGATGAGTTTTGTTTGTTTTTTGTCTGTAATGACACCATCCAGCAGTGCTGAAAAGGACCGTCTCAGAGAGATAAACGCTGGGCTGCTTGGGCAGGACGAACACCTCTATGGCGTGACACGAGCCAGCTCGGGGCCATTTCGTCCCATTTTGGGATACACCAGAAGTCCTATTGGGACCGGAACACATGCAAAACTACGGTGTTGAGACCGTCAGATAGTCCCCCGCGTGCACCATGATCTTAAGCTGATCTCTGTGTGTTGATGTGTGCCCTGCATTGCATGCGTTGGTGAGGGGTGGTAAACAAATGATGCCCAGAGGTCACCCATTAGGCATCCCGCCACTTGCCTGCAGCTGCCGCTACGCCTACTTGGCCTCTACTGCTGTCCACGTTTGGCTGATGTTGATCCCCACCGTACATATTGTGGAACGTGAAGCAGACGCAACAGATATTAGTCTCCAGTTATGATCCAAATCAGCAGGTAATCATTTCCTGCCATTTTACTCTCTATTTGGGTGGGGTGGAGGAAAGTGCTGAGTTTTGTTTTGTACCCCGGGATTCCGGAGGGTGGCCCACCCAGTAAAACTGTTTGTTCATGTTTTTGGATGGCCTTTAAATGCGAGATCATGTGGAGGAAATGGATCCATCCAAGCAACCTCAAGTGATAGATTGGAGCCTTGATTTCCCAAGCCTCCTGGGTCCGAGTGCCCCCTAGCAATCTGATCTTCCTCATCTTCCTCCTCCCCTCAAATTCGCGGCCAACCCTCTTTCCAAGGCAAGGGGACCGTCGCGGTAACATCGGTGGTCTAAGGAATACCTCCACTCCTCCTCCTCCCGCTATGCTCCTGCACAGCTTCAACCAGCCCGACCTTGCCTGAGAAAGATGCACACTGAGAGCTTGATTGCGCCACCTTGCAACTAGCTTTCTGGACCCCGAACCACTGCCTAATGAAGACCGATTGAAAAATTGTGGCCAACTGTCGGGCCTTGGTGGGATCTTGACGAGAGGAGAAAAAGGCCCCGTGTCCCCCGCATCTGTGTCCGTCTCCCCTCCGTCCGCTGGCGGGACTTTGTTTTCAGAGTGTCCAACGATCCGTATCCAGAACTAAGATCACCACACTGCTCAATGCTGACAAGGGAATTGTCCGCACTGACCATTTTGGTGGCTTCTTGAAAAACCTGGCAAAGGATGTGCAGAGCTCTTTTCACCTGCCTCTCCACTCTCGGTGGTTTCAACACCCCGAGGTCCGCCAACCTCTGCTTGTCAGGCCATGTGTCATACGTAACCTGCGTAATGGCCATTGCGCTGGCTGGCCACAATCGCTGGAGCCATGTTGGAGGGTGGAATTCCTCCAGCGTGTGCCACTTCAACAATGAGACGGTTTGACCAATGGAGGCCGAGAGCTGACGGCTGCAAAACACGCAGCCAGCGGGACGTAAGGCAAGGGTGCGAACGGCGGAAGTGCCGAACTCAGACCTCGAGCCTTCTTCAGCACGGCGTCCCAGGATACCCGGTTAGCTCATTTAGAAATTTCTGGACGACAAGGATTCCATGACATTTTTGCCACCAGTCAAGTGATGTGCTCCAGCCTCCAGATCATAAGGGCGGCCAGCAGATTTTCGCCCGTTATCGCACCACCACCTGTCTGCCTGGCCACAAGGTTCTTGTCACCCATCCAAGCCGCTCCGGTCTTCGTGCGGAGAGCAGTCCACAGCTCCTGACCTTGGGGTGGTTGTGACCGGTCTCCAAGGCAGATTAATTTCGAACACGGCCCTGGTGTCCCTCTGTTGGCACGTGATTGCCACCAGAAAGACCTTGGGGGAAAGAAACCCTAGCACCATCCTGCGGTTATTTTTGAAGAGCGATCAGGCGCCGAGCCTGACAGAGCCACCTCAACCCCCCAGAAGACTCCACCCAGCTCACCCCAGTGAGCTGTTCACAGATATATACGCCGTTGGCCCGTTGCTTACTAGTCCATGTGTCGTGTGGGGGTGAGATGTAACTTTTTCCCGGACACAGATGCAGACACAACGCGCTTGAAATTTTTATGATGACACGTGCTGGCCAGGGCATGGGAAGGCTTTTCTGGCAAAAGAATTGCCCTGTGCTCGCAATCTGGTATTGGGGTGCCAGGCGAGAGGGCCATTAACGTGGCGAACCCATTGTGTCCCACCAACTGAAAAGGCAACATTTATCCAAGGCAAAAAGCCTGGCAATGCCGACATTCAAGGCCTTTTTGCTTTGGGATGGGTTTGGGTTAAAGTTGGTTTCCTTCCTGCTCCCAAACATGGAAGAACAGAAAAGCTGGCTGCTAGACTGGCCCGCTGTACGGCGGTGCAGGTACGTCAAACTGGGCGGGAAAGAGAAGTGGGTAAGGATGGGTCCTGCTGGTGGTGCTGGTGGGTACTCTGCGCGACGGTGGGAGAAAGCTTGAAGCGAGGCTGATTCCCCTGATCATGACCTTTGAGAGACATGGGCAGCTTGAGGAACGCTTGTGGTGGCGTAGGAGGAGAGGCGGAGACAGAGGGTGGTGATAGTGGTTGGAGGCCCCGGCGTCTGGTCCTGGCCTTTTTTGCCAAGTGTTTCCCTCCATTTCAACTCATAGCCAATCGCTGCATGTGACTAACATGTTTGATGGTGGTCAACCACTTAAGGGTACCTTGCCTCTACTTATTATGCTTTTTACGGCAAAGGCGGCATATGGACATCCTCTGGTGAATCAGAGTGCCTGATTGCTCAAAGAAGGCCCAGGCTGAGAGTTTCCTGGACGCTTTTTATGCGGCGATAAGCGAGAGCGGGGGGTTTTTGCGCTGACCGTGGGTGGCGGAATCATATCAGCGACTTCCTGCGACCGCCCACTTCCCTTTTTGTGGCCGGGAACCACCTATTTGACAACTACCCCAACGTCTCCTCCTCGTCCACTGATGAAGCGCTCGCAAAGCAAAAATTCTGCGGAAAAGGACCAGGATGGGATCCGCAATGCGTCATCATCATCATCATCCAACACAGGTGACTTTGGTCCCGTCCTGAACTTTCTGCATTCCCGAAGCTGCGGGCTAACAAGCAAGGGGCAACCTGCAAGGCGGTTGCCCGACCGCACCGGGATTTTGCCGATTGACCGGCTTCCTTCACCTCCTCTGATGGCATCAGTAACTGGGTGTCAGAGCAGACTAAATCATCCTCTTGATCTTTTAACCCCTTAAGGACCCGGCGTTTTTTTTGGGTGACACTTTCGTTTTTCCCTCCTCGCCTTCTAAAGCCATAACTTTTTATTTTTCCACCTATTTAGACAATGAGGGGTTTTATTTTGCGGGGCAAGATGTACTTTTTTTAATGGTTTATTCACTATACATAAATATACTGGGAAACCGCAAAAAAAAAACAAATGGGACAAATTTTTTAAAAAAATTTTATTTTTTGCCATTTTTTTCGGGGTTTTTCTTTTACGGCGTTCAATTTTCAGTAAATAAATGTTTATCTGTATTCTTCAGGGTTTTTACCATCCGGAATCCCCAAAATGTAGGGTTTCCGTTATGTTTTGGTACGTAAAAAAAATTTCCCAAAAATTTTTCCCATTTTTTAAATTTGCGCCCCGGGGCCCCTTTTTTTGGGACCAATAACTTTTTTGTACTAACCACCTACGGACTTCAGTGGGGGATTTTTTTTGGTGAAGTGTAACTTTTTTTCACTACATTTGGAATGCAGCGACTTTTTTTTCATTTTTATTTCCCTTTTTTTTAGTGAGGAAAAAAGACCAAAAAATGTAAATTTTTCCGTTTGGAAATTTTTTTTTTTTTACGGTGTTCAGCGCGGGATAAAAGATGTTAATTTTTTTAGATCGGCTTTTCGGACGCGGCGATACCAAATATGTGTAACTTTTTTTATTATTTTTAAAGATTTTATTTGTAAAATGGGGGAAAAAGGGGGTGATTTGAACTTTTAATTTTTTTTTTTTTTTTACTTTTAAAAAATTTTTTTTTTTTTTTTTTTTTTACTGTAACATTTAGGGAAACCCGTGGTACTTGACCACTAGGGGGCGCGATTGTTAATACAACCCAAAGGGATTGCAAAAGGCAATGCATTTTTGGGTTACAAAGATGGCGGTTTCCCCACTTTCCCTTTTGCGGGCGGAAGGGGGGGCAAACGGGCCCGGGAAGTGACGGGAGCCTTTCACAAGGCTCCCCCCCCACAATGCCCCGGGGATGGATCGGCGCAGCATAGCTGCCTTATGCCCTCACCGCACCGTCGGGGCCCCGGCCCCCGAAAACGGCGGGGGAATTCAGACGCCCCCCGGCCCTCTTTGCCGCGGCCTGATTTGGGGAAAACAAACCGCGGGCGGGGCCCCCGCCTGCGGTTTTCTGCCGGGTTTTTAGAGGCGGGTTTTTTCCGCTAACACCCGCCGGCTGTGCGGGGGGGCGCGGAGCGTCCCCCCGCAAAGCCCCATAGCGGGCCCCCCCCCTTGGGGGCGTACTCATTTTGCCCCAAGGCCTTTTAAGGGGTTAACATGCCCCTTTTGACCCCCAAACCCCATTTTTTTCATTTAAAAAGGGCTTCAGACAATGGATTATTTCCCCAGTGGTTTGGGGACAAAGAGTTTTACTTTTTTGGGTGCTTCAAAGTTGGGATGCTGGTTTAAAGCTGATGACGACATTTTGTGGGCCGGGACTGGCAGGCCGGGGGGGAGGTTTTAAAACTGCTTGATTTCAGGTTGCAAAATTTAAACCCCTGAAGGCCGGAATTTAAAGACGATGTTTGTTACTTTTGATTCACAGGGGCTGACCCCCCCTGAAAAGGCCTGACGGGGCCTGCAACTGACGAAACCCTGGCATGCGTGTTGGGGCCCCGCCGGGGGGGCACCTTCTTCGTACCTCTACCTCCATTGCTCCCCCCCCCTTTTTTTGCTTACCACCTAATTTCGTCCCTGTTCAAGAAATATAAAAATTTTAGAAGGTATGGAATAGTTTTGGAAAGTCTCTTTTTAAAAACCGGGAAATCACAAAACTATTTCAAAACCCTCTAATTTAAAACAAAAAATTTCTGGATTCCCAAAATTTAAATGCAAGGGCCCATCAACAAAAATTTGGCTGGGCAAAAAATCCAAAAAAAAGTATCTGTTTTTGTTTTGGTTTAAAAAAAACGGGAATTTTTTGCACCTTTTAATTTACCTGTGGTGAATATAGAATTTTCCTGTTTTAAAAATTTACGTAGATGCTGCGTCATGAAAAATGCGGGTGTGGGAAAAGTCAAAAAACCCCGGGGAACTGGTTTTTGTTTTGATATAATAAACGGTATTTTTTGCACCCTTTTAATTTTACCTGGGTGAATATAGGAAATTTCTGTTTTTTTAAAATTTCCCTAAAATGCTGGTCAATGAACAATGCTGGGGGGGCGCAAAAAATCCAAAAACACGTAAAATGTTATGTTTTTTGGGATTAAAAAACGATAAATTTTTTTCACCTTTTTAATTTTACCTGTGGTGGGCTATGAATTGCTGTTTTAAGATTTAGTAATTTCTGCGTCAAAGAACAAGTTTGGGGGGCGCAAAAGTAAAAAAAAAAAAAAAATAACTGTTATTTTTTGATTTAATAAAGGGTTTTTTTTTCACCCTTTTAATTCCCTTGGTGGGAAAAAGAATTGCCCGTTTTAAGATTTAGTAGAGGGTGCTTTAATGGAAAAATGCTGGGTTTCGCAAAAGTCAAAAAAAAAACGTAAAATGTTATGTTTTGGGATAATAAACCGGGATTTTTTTTCACCTTTCAATTCCCTGTGGGGGAAAATGAATTCTGTTTTTAAAATTTACGTTGTTTCTGCGTCAATGAACAAGCTGGGGGCGAAAAAGTCAAAAAAAAAACCCCTAACTTATGTTTTTTGGGTTTAAAAACGTTTTTTTTTGCACCTTTCAAAATTTACCTTTTGGGAATTTTAGAATTGCCCGTTTTAGATTTACGTAGTTGCTGCGACAATGAAAAAAGCTGGGTGCGCAAAACACAAAAAAACGTAACTATTATGTTTTGGTATAATAAAAGATATTTTTTTCAACCTTTAAATTCCCGGGGGGGAATTTTGGTTTGGGGTGTTTTTGATTTCGTAGGGTGCTTTGGGCAATGAACAAGCGGGGGTGCAAAAATCAAAAAACACGAACTGTTTTGTTTTGGTTTAATTTTTCGATATTTTTTGCACCTTTAATTCAAATGTGGTGAATATAGAATTGCTGTTTTAAATTTACGTGTGCCGCGTCAATGAAACAATGCTGGGTGCCCAAAAGTCAAAAAAAAAACGTAACTGTTTTGTTTTGGTATAATAAACAAAATTTTTTTCAAACCCCCTTTAATTCACCCTTTTGGGGTATAAAATTGCCGGGTTTTTGATTTACGTAAAAATGCGCGTCAATGAAAAAATGCTGGGGGTTTCAAAAGTAAAAAAACCCCGTAACTGTTAGGGTTTTTATAAAAAAAAACGGTTTTTTTTTGCCCCCCTTTTTAATTTTCCCCTTTTTGAAATAAAAAGAATTGCTGTTTTAAGATTTACGTAGATGCCTTGGGGTCAATTTAACAATTTCTGGGTGCACAAAAGTAAAAAAAAAAACGTAACTGTTTTGTTTTGATATAAAAACCCGGGATTTTTTGCACCCTTTTAATTTTTACCTGTGGTGAAAAAAGAATTTTCTGTTTTTTAAAATTTACGTTGATGCTTTCGTTCCCAAAGAACAATGCTGGGGGCACAAAAGTAAAAAAAACACGTAACTGTTATGTTTTTTATATAATAACCGGTTTTTTTTTTGCACCCCTTTTAATTCAACCCGTGGTGGGAAAATAGAATTGCTGTTTTAAATTTACGTAATGGGGGGGGGGGGGGTGGGGGGGCAATGAAACCCAAAAATGGGGGGCCAAAAAATAAAAAAAACATAACTGTTATGTTTTGGTATAATAAAAAAATATTTTTTTTTCACCCCTTTCAATTCACCTGTGGTTTAAATATAGAATTGCCCGTTTTAAAATTTACGTAGATGCGCGTCAATGAACAATGCTGGGTGCGCAAAAGTTTAAAAAAAAACGTAAAATGTTATGTTTTTTGGGAAAAAAACGGGATTTTTTGCACCTTTCAATTCACCTGTGGTGAATTTTAGGAAAAAACTGTTTTTTAAAAATTTTCGTTTTGGGGGGGGCGTTTAAAGAACAATGAGGGGTTTCGCAAAAGTCAAAAAACACGTAACTGGTTTTTTCGGGCGAAACACGGGTTAAATTTTTTGGGAAAAAAACAACTTGTGCTGAACCCACAAGATTGCCCGTTAAATTTTAAAATTTAAAATGCAAGGTGGGATATTTTCAACAGTCCCCAGGTGGGAATGGGGGGAAAAAATTTAAAATGAACACCTATCTGGGAAAAGTATACTATAATAAAAGTGGGGTTTTTTCAAATAACAAAAAGGGCCTGCATTCTAGAAATGATTATTTTATTCAAATAAAAAGTTCAGGCTGCCCCATATCCAGGGAAATATTTCAATTTGCAAAAATGTTTTAAAAATAAAGATATTCCACTACCAAAGTCTTTCACTATGTCCCTTTGGGGAACTTTAACCCGTGTTCTTTATAGAAAGCTTGTCTGTGGCGCCCGCGGGCCCCCCCCCCCCCCCCCGCTCCCCCCGCCCTGAATTTACAGGGGTAGATTTCTGCTTTAAAAATTTTTCTTAAACTAAAATACATAAAATCCCTTTTAAATCTCTTAAATAACTAAATTTTGGAAAGGGTCAAGCTAATAGTAGAGGTTTTTTCTGTGGAAAATAGACCCCAATTTTTGCTGAGGGGTGTTTGGCCAACCCGGGAGAGCGCAGGTCCTATCCCCATGAGCGCTGAGAGACACTTAGCTGAAAAAGGAAAAACCCGTTCTATGAAAAAAGGGGTCATGTGATTTTTTCCGCCAATCGAAAACCCTTTCACATCCCAGTCATGCTCGCCCCACACATACACCCTTTTCCCATTCTATAATTGATTTGCTGGGCCCCAAAAAATTTCAGGAAGCGCCGGGAAAAAAGGGGCCCATTTTTAATAGTGATGCTCAATTTTTTAAAACCCAAATTTTCGCATGATCCCGGAAAATTTCGTTTACCCTTAAAAAACCCTTTCCGATTTCAACTTTGTCGATAAAAATCGCTAAAAAAATATCATGACCATAAAAATTTTTTAACCTTCTCAAGAAAAGACTCACCGCTCTCTTGGGCTTTGTTCTTCAAAAATTGGGGCTTTTTTTTATTATATACTTTAAGGAAAGTCTAGGGCATGGTGGCTAAACCCTTTTTCACGCGTGCTAGAGGGAGCACTCAGGGCCATTTCTGCTAGGGACGCATGCCAGGCCCGCCCACAAACGCGGCTTCCCGCAATGTGACCCCGACGGGCCCCGCTTTGGGGTCCCCTATAGGTCACAGGTCGGGAAAATTGGGGGCCCCCCGGGCCGCCGCTGACCCGCAGCGGGTGAGGGGGGCATGGCGGGCCCCTTTTGCCCGCTGGGCAGCAAACGCGATGTATTGCATCAAACGCGCCCTTTCCGTCCTTTGGCCCCATAGCCTGTCAATTTTCTGTGCGATGAGGGGCAGCGGAGGAACGTCCCCCACTGGGAAAGAAAGGACAGAAAAGGGGGCGCGCGGGGGGGGAAAGAAGTAAGGTGAGTTTAATTTTTATTATTTTTATTTGTGGAAAACCATATAAAAGGCTGTGGGAGCTGGGGTATATACCGGCTGTGGGGGGCTGGCTATTAAAAGCTTTTGGGAGCATGCTTTAAAAACAGGGGGTGGGGAGCTGGCTATATACTGGCTGTGGGGAGCTGGCTATATACTGGCTGTGGGGAGCTGGCTATATACTGGCTGTGGGGAGATGGCTATATACTGGCAGTGGGGAGTGCTGGCTGGCTATATAATGGCTGTTCGGAGTGCTGGCTGGCTATATACAGGCTTTGGGGAGTGCTGGATATCTTTATACTGGCTGTGGGGAGTGCTGGCTGGCTATACACTGGCTGTGGGGAGTGCTGGCTGGCTATATACTGGCTGTGGGGAGTTCTGGGTGGCTATATACTGGCAGTGGGGAGTGCTTGCTGGCTTTATACTGGCTGTGGGGAGTGCTGGTTATCTATATATTGGCAGTAGGGAAGTGCTGGCTGGCTATATACTGGCAGTGGGGAGTGCTGGCTGGCTATATACTGGCAGTGGGGAGTGCCGGCTGGCTATATACTGGCTGTGGGGAGTGCTGGCTATCTATATACTGGCTGTGGGGAGTGCTGGCTATCCATATACTGGCTGTGGGGAGTGCTGGATATCCATATACTGGCTGTGGGGAGTGCTGGCTATCTATATACTGCCTGTGGCGAGCTATCTGTATACTGCCTGTGGGGAGAGCTGGCTATCTATATACGGCCTGTGGGGAGCTATCTGTATACTGCCTATGGGGAGATCTGGGTATCTATATATTGCCTGATGGGAGCTATCTGTATACTGCCTGTGGGAAGAGCTGGTATCTATATACTGCCTGTGGCGATCTATCTGTATACTGCCTGAGGGGAGCTATCTATATACCGCCTGAGGGTAGCTATCCTCTGCCTGTGTGGACCTATATTCCGCCTGAAGAGAGCTATCTACTGCCTGTGGGAAGCTGTATACTGTCCGTGGGAACTATATACTGCCTGAAGGGGGACATCTACTGCCTGTGGGGACCTATATCTATATACCTGCTTGCCTGAGGAGACACACACACACACAAGCACACACACACAACACAAACATATATATATATATATATAAAATTAATATATAATATAATATATATATAATATATATATATATATATAAAATTTATATATATAAAATATACTATTATAAAGCATATACATGCCTGACTAAGGGGACATATATCTATATACCTGCGTAATTGATGGGACCTATATACCTACCTAACTGGGGGGACTTATATACCGATAAGTAAGGAGTTGCTGGAAAAGTGAGGATTCTAAGATATTTTTGTCTAAATCTGCAGGCATGAGAGTTGGTTGGGAGAAGGTGTCAACCGGATGGAGAAGAAACCAGAATGTGAACGACTCATCAGATGTGTGCAAAGTGTAAAGGTTTATATTCAGTAATGGTGTGGCAGTATTATTCAGTCACTTTGTGGTGGTGATTAGAGATGGGCGAATTGATTCTAACGAAGTGGAATTCGTTTAGAATTTCAGGAAAACTTCGGTTCTGAACGAAGTCGAAGTTTGGGGTACTTCGGGTAAAACGAAGTGTGCTTTGATTGATAAAATGGCTGCGAGACACATGGCGTTAACATGGGGCAAAGCATTTTTGGGAGGAAGAAGGCATAGCCTGCATGACATTTTGCAGAGTTTGAAGCCAATCAGAGACCGGCGGGATTCTGTGACGTCAACGCACTAAAATAAGTCCGGCGCGACGCTGGGAGCTCATACCCGCCTCCACTGTACGATAGGGAAGGTGCTGCCGCGGCTGATTGTTACTGAAGAACTGATTTTTATACAGCGATTTTTGTGGGTGTCTCAGCTTGTCTCAGAGACTGCTTCTCTTAATGTTCTATTTCTGGTTTTTTGGGGTATTGGATCTGAGGTCCAGTGTGCGTCCGCTGCTGCTGCATAACATTTAATGCTATCTGCTCACAGAAACATTGAAATCCAAGGGGATCTAAGCCAGTTCCTGTTGTATTCATTTAAAGAAACAGCATTTTTAAATACAAATACCACTTCTTTTTTGGGCTGCTCAATTCTTTTGGCGCAATTTACATCCAGGGGTTTAATTAAGCTTGTTTTTTTGTGCAGTGGTGACTCCAAAAACCGCCTTTTCACCGCCAAAAAATACAATTTTCCTGAAACTATAATTCCACAAGCGAAGGTTAATTACAATTTTTTCTCTTGTTGCGTAGCGTAGAAAACACGCAATTGTAACACGCTACAAAGCTAGTAGTTTGTGGCTGCTCAATTACTTTGCACAATTTACATCCAGGGGTTAATTAAGCGTTGTTTTTGTGCTGTGGTGACAAAAATAAACCGTCTTTTTCACTGCCAAAATTACAATTTCCTGTACCATAATTCACAAGCAAAGGTTAATTACAATTTTTTCTCTTGTTTGTGTAGCGTAGAAAACACCAATTGTAACACGCTACTAAGCTAAGTTTGTGGCTGCTCAATTCTTTTGCGCAATTTAGATCCAGGGTTAATTAAGCGTTGTTCTGCTGCTGTGGTGACTCCAAGAAACCGTCTTTTTCACCGCCAAAAATTACAATTTCCTGTACTATAATTCAAAACAAAGGTTAATTACAATTTTTTCTCTTGTTGTGTAGCGTAGAAAACACCAATGTAACATGCACAAAGCTAGTAGTTTGTGGCTGCTCAATTACTTTGCGAAAATTTTACAATCCAGGGGTTAATTAAGCGTTGTTTTTTGTGCTGTGGGTGACAAAAATAAACCGTCTTTTTCCCCGGGCCAAAAATTAAAATTTTCCTGTAGCATAAATTCACAAGCAAAGGTTAATTACAATTTTTTCTCTTGTTGTGTAGCGTAAAAAACGCAATTGTAACACGCTACAAAGCTAGTATTTTGGGGGCTGCTCAATTCTTGTGCGCAATTTACATCCAGGATTAATTAAGCGTTGTTTTTCTGCTGTGGTGACAAAAAAAAACCGTTTTTTTCCCAACCGCCAAAAATTTTAAATTTTCCTGTAGCATAATTCACAAGAAAAGGGTTAATTACAATTTTTTTCTTGTTGTGTACCTAAAAAACACGCAATTGTAACACCTACAAAGCTAGTAGTTTGTGGCTCCCTCAATTCTTTTTGCGCAATTTAAACATCCAGGGGTTAATTAAGCGTTGTTTTTTCTGCTGTGTGACAAAAATAAACCATCTTTTCACCACCAAAAGATACAATTTTCCTGTAGCCTAATTCACAAGTGAGGTTAATTACAATTTTTTTCTCTTTTTTGTATAGCGAAAAAACACGCAATTGTAACACCCTAAAAAGCTAGATTTGTGGTTTCCCTCAATTCCTTTGCGCAATTTACACCCCAGGGTTAATTAAGCGTTGTTTTTCTGCCGTGGTGACAAAAATAAACCGTCTTTTTAAAACCGCCAAAAATTACAATTTTTCCCCGTACCATAATTCACAAGCAAAGGTTAAAATTGCAATTTTTTCTCTTGTTTGTGTAGCTAAAAAAAACACTCAATGTAACACGCTAAAAAAAGCTAGTAGTTTGGGGCTGCTCAATTCTTTTGGCGCAATTTACATCCAGGTGTTAATTAAGCGTTGTTTTTTTCAGCTGTGGTGACAAAAATAAACCGTCTTTTTCACCCGCCAAAAATTACAATTTTCCTTAGCCTAATTCACAACGAAGGTTAATTACAATTTTTTCTCTTTGTTGTGTAGCGTAGAAAACACGCAATTGTAACACCCAAACAAAGCTCGTATTTGTGGTTGCTTAATTGTTTGGCACAATTTACATCCAGGGTTAATTAACGTTGTTCTGCAGTTGTACTCAGTAAAAGAAACTTTGTTTTTTCACCGCCACAGAAGAAATTCTATAGCATAATTCATATCAAAGGTTTAATTAAGCCTGTTTGGTGATTTTATATTCAAAATAAAATACACAGAGTTTTTAAACGGCACATACAATCAATTTTTCCTGCCCATTCGTGGGGCGCAATTTATATCCAAATTACTCAACTTCTTAGTGGGTTCATTTGGATCAAATACAGGTGTGAAATTTTTCATATACAGATAATCTTCATCAAACAGTGTTTTGTACATTTTAGAACAAACAGTATGTCAGACAGAGAGTGCCCGGCTCTTCACCTGCAAGTGGCAGAGGCACAAATATTCCTGGGGCAGCCCAGGTCGCAGCACAGCAAGGGACGTCGCAGCAGGGTCACTCGGTGAGTCCACAACTGCCGCTGTCATCTAGCGGCCGTGTGTTTGTTCACAACCCCAAAGGGGTTCTTGATTTGTTGACCCAGGTCATCCATCCTCCCAGATACATCTGACAACCCCAGCCAAGAGTCGGTGGAACGTCAGACACAACCCTTAGTTTTGGGATGGGGCCCGGAGCGGGTCAGCGGTCCTCACCTGTCCTCAACCCGCCTCTGCCCAACCGGTTCCCTCAGCCAGAGATCTACTATTTTGGTCTGGGCTCACGCCACTAATGCGAGGATGATCAATTTGAGGGGGGCAGTCAGCAGCTACTTGGCAGCAAAGAAATGGGCCAATATCCCCGGCTTCTTGCAGTCGGCAGCAAAGTATAGATGTTTAGATTGGCATGGGAGGTCATGTTGTGAGGGGTCAGCCTCTGCATACCAAGACCGGTGATGAGGACAGCAATGACGATGAAACACAAATAGATTGATGATGTAGCCGACCGCACTTGGAGCCGGGTGAGGCAAGGGCTTCATCATTGTCAGAAGAAGAGGCCCAGCTTGCGCGTCAGCAGCGGCGCAGCCAGCAAGTGGGTTGTGTGGCCGTGAGTCAGCAGGAGAGCAGCAGTGTGAGGTCGGGAGCCAAGCGGCCACAGGGTAAAAAACCCGCTTTGCAGGTCCAAGAAAGTAGCGGCACTCAGTGCGGAGCGTTGGCGGTAAAATCCGATACTCGGCGGTGTGGCAGTTCTTTGCTAAGACACCGGAGGAGCCGAATATGGGTATATGTAGAATCTGTAAGCAGAAAGTGAAGCGTAGCCAGGGAGCTAACGTTGGCACCACCGGCCCTGCGTCAACACATGCAGCGTCACCATCCGGTGGCCTGGAGAAACGTGGCTCAGAATGTGGTGGTCCATCCTGCCGGCCGCAGCAACAGCAGCAGCAGCAGCGCCCATGGCACGCATGCCATTGCAGCCAGCCCAAGGCTCCACCACCTCTGCAGAAGGGGGCTGTTTTCTTTGACAATCACTCCCGGGCCAGAGGCTCCTGCTCCTCGCTACTCATGGAGCCAGCAGTCGTTCAGTCGAGAAAGATTTTCAAAAAAGACAACAGTATGCGTCCAACCATCCAAGGTGCAGAAGCTGACCGTTTCTCCTGTCCAAGTTGTTGGTTCTGCAGTCCCTCCCTTTCCAAATGGTGGACTCTGCACCGTTTAGAGAACTAAATGGCTTGTGCCCGAGCCGAGATGGAGAGTTCCAAGCTGTAATTTCTTTTCCAAAAAGGCAGTACCACACTTCATAAATAGAAGAACAGAAGGTGGGCCAGACCTTGAGCTTATATCGTTTTTTCCAAGTGCACGGCAGCGCGGACGTCTGGAGCTGTAACTACGGTCAGGGCCAGTACATGTCCTTTACGGCCCACTGGGGGAATGTGCTTCCAGCCCAGGCACACCAACAACTTGGACAGGGGACGCCGCTTTCCCCCTCCACGTTGTCAAACTGCGGCTCCTGCCCAATGTCCGCCTCCTCCTCCACCACCACCACTATCTCAGCCTCCCCCAAGTACTGCTCCATCATACCACATGTGTAGGGCACAGTGGTGTCACGCAGTTTTTAACACCTTGCTTCCTCGGCGATACAAAGTCACACAGGGGAGGAACTGCTCTACTCATGCAGCAAGAAAAACAATGTGTTTGGGTTTTCTCCCGCGCCAACTGCAAATCGGAACCATGGTTTACGGACAATGGGGGGAATATGGTGTCCGTGCTGCACCGAGGGGGGATGGTCCATGCGCCCTGCATGGCGGGACGTGTTCAATCTTGTTGTGAAAAGGTTCCTGAAGTCTTTCCACCGATCTTCAGAAGATTCTGAAAATGGCCAGGGAAACTGTGCATTGCACTTCATCCATTCCTACAAAGCCCGGAACACCCTCCTCGAGTTGCAGTGGCAGAACGCCTCCCCCAACACACTCTGATATGCGATGTTTCCGACCGTTGGAATTCCAGCCTGCACATGTTGGACCAACTGTATGAACAGAGAAAGGCCATTAATGAATTTTTTGATGATCCAGGCGGACAGGAGTACTCCCCTGTGTAACTTTGATGTCAACCAGTGGCAGCTCATTGCGTGACACCCGCCTTTGTTGAGGTCATTCGAGGAGGCCACGTTATTTGTCAGTCGCCAGACTACGGATGAATAACGTCATTCCACTGCTTCATGTCCTGGAACAGATGCTGAAAATCTGGGCTGGGCAGGGGACTGGAGACGTGCCGACTACATCTCGCGGCCACATGAGTCCGGTGGGGACTGAAATGGAGGAGGAGGAGGAGGACATTGAGCAGAAGCATTGTCTGGTGAAATGAGTGGATTTTCTACCCAGCTGACAAGAGAGGAGGAGCAGGAGCAGCTGGAGGAGGAAGATGGAGATGAGGAAGACGAGGTATAACGGATGCTGGTAGTGGATCCACTGGACCACCGCAAGCGATGGTGTAAGCCGTACCAGGGGGCGGAATCTAAGTAGAAGCCGGTTTTCACCAGAGCCCGCCGCAAAACGGGATGGACTTGCTGCGGCGGAGAACTACCAGTTCGCCTCACTGGCGTGACTTGCTTGCGGTGGCAGCCAAGGCAGTGCGTGGTACAAAATCGTGAGACGTAGGTAAAGTCGGGGACAGGCAAGAGGTCAGGGCAGACGGCAAAGGTTCGTGGTCGAGAAGAAGGAGCGTAAAGGTTCGGTACACGGAAGACAGGCTATGAGGCAGAAGACGCTTTCTCTAAAGGCAGTACGGCACTAAAGATCCGGCAAAGGTGACCCGGAAGGAAATAGGTTAAATAGGGTCACCTGGCAGCCTTTACCAATAATGGGTGTACTGGCCCTTTAAATCCCCGAGAGCCGGCGCGGGCATGCGCATACCGGCCGGCTAGGAGGACGGGAGGACGCGGGAGCGCAGTCAGGTAAGGGGAAAGCCGGGACCCGACCCGTGGGACCGGCAGTCGCCGCCGGGACCCGACGGGCGGCAGCACGAGTGCGCCCGCAGCCCGGACGAGGGGCTGCGGGACCACTCGTGACACGAGGCAGATGACCCGCAAGCACCATTGCAGTATACAGTGGAGATGGAGGCAGGGAGCCCCTCGGAGTCACTTGTGCAGATGGCCCGCAGCATGCTGATTTTCCTGGCTAGTGACAGCCGAATAGTCAGCATCCGACAGAGGGATGACTTCTGGCTCTCCACCCTATTGGACTCTCGCTACCGGTCCAAAATGGGAGCCTTTTTCCCAGCTATTGAGAGGGAAGACAAACTCATATACTATAGGGAAATCCTCCGTAGTCAGTTGGCCGCTGCCTATGTGCGGCATCGTCCCTCCTCTGACAGGTCTGACCGGGGGGTTCTTCAGCGCCACGTACTACTGCCGCGGCTGCCGGAGGAAGGTGGGGGGGTTGGAGCAGTACCAGCTCCATCAGCAGCAACCTAAGCCCTGGAGTCACTGATGAGCAGCTTCCTTCACCCGCCTAGTGAGGAGGGCAGTCGCCAGCAGCAGCAGCAGGACCTGGAGCAGACCCTGAACCAACAGGTGGTGGCCTACTTGGAAAGCACTCTGCCACCCCAGTTAGAAGATCCGCTGGACTACTGGGCAGCCAAACTGGATGTGTGGCCGCAACTTGCCAAATTTGTAGTGGAGAACCTGTCTTGCCCGGCCAGTAGTGTGGCATCAGAGCGGGTGTTCAGTGCGACGGGGGCCATCGTTACCCCAAGGAGAACCCGCTTGTCCACGGGAAATGTGGAACGACTGACCTTTGTCAAGATGAATCAGGCGTGGATCGGCAAGGATTTCCACACACCAATGCCTTAGGCGTCAGACTACTTCAGCCATGACGCCTCACCCAAACTGTGAGAAAAGAGTCTGGGTTCAAACTACCGGCCTCAGCCACTATTCTGATTCTGCCACCCGCCTGATGCCACAGATCTGCTGACAGTTTCTCCATCTGCCACCAAACATCTTTACCAGGGACTGGTATTGCCACCCACCTCCACACTGTCATTGTGCCACTGTCTGAGCTCATGCTGCTGCTGTGGCTGCTGCCGTGACCTCCACACTGTGTCATTGTGCCACTCTCTGACCTCATGCTGTTGCTCCTGCCGCCGTCACCTCCACTCTCTGTCATTGTGCCACTCTGTGGCCTACTCCAGTTTTTGACACCTCCAGAATGTGATTGTGCCACTTTCTGACCTCATGCTGCTGCTGTGGCTGCTGCCGTGACCTAGACACTGTGTCATTGTGCCACTCTGTGGCCTATTCCTGTTTTTTGCCACCTCCAGAATGTCATTGTGCCACTGTCTGACCTCATGCTGCTGCTGTGGCTGCTGCCTTGACCTCCACACTGTGTCATTGTCCCACTCTGTGGCCTACTCCTGTTTTTGCCACCTCCAGAATGTCATTGTGCCACTGTCTGACCTCATGCTGCTGCTGTGGCTGCTGCCATGACCTCCACACTGTGTCATTGTCCCACTCTGTGGCCTACTCCTGTTTTTGCCACCTCCAGAATGTCATTGTGCCACTGTCTGACCTCATGCTGCTGCTGTGGCTGCTGCCGTGACATCCACACTGTGTCATTGTCCCACTCTGTGGCCTACTCCTGTTTTTGCCACCTCCAGAATGTCATTGTGCCACTGCCTGACCTCATGCTGCTGCTGTGGCTGCTTCCATGACCTCCACACTGTGTCATTGTGCTACTCTCTGACCTCATGCTGCTGCTGTGGCTGCTGCCGTGACCTACACACTGTGTCATTGTGCCACTGTCTGACCTCATGCTGCTGCTGTGGCTGCTGCCGTGACCTACACACTGTGTCATTGTGCCACTGTCTGACCTCATGCTGCTGCTGTGGCTGATGCCGTGACCTACACACTGTGTCATTGTGCCACTGTCTGACCTCATGCTGCTGCTGTGGCTGCTGCCGTGACCTCCACACTGTGTCATTGTGCCACTCTGTTGCCTACTCCTGTTTTTGCCACCTCCAGAATGTCATTGTGCCACTGTCTGACCTCATGCTGCTGCTGTGGCTGCTGCCGTGACCTACACACTGTCATTGTGCCACTGTCTGACCTCATGCTGCTGCTGTGGCTGATGCCGTGACCTACACACTCTGTCATTGTGCCACTGTCTGACCTTATGCTGCTGCTGTGGCTGCTGCCGTGACCTACACACTGTGTCATTGTGCCACTGTCTGACCTCATGCTGCTGCTGTGGCTGCTGCCGTGACCTACACACTGTGTCATTGTCCCACTCTGTGGCCTACTCCTGTTTTTGCCACCTCCAGAATGTCATTGTGCCACTGTCTGACCTCATGCTGCTGCTGTGGCTGATGCCGTGACCTACACACTCTGTCATTGTGCCACTGTCTGACCTCATGCTGCTGCTGTGGCTGCTGCTGTGACCTACACACTGTGTCATTGTCCCACTCTGTGGCCTTTTCCTGTTTTTGCCACCTCCAGAATGTCATTGTGCCACTGTCTGACCTCATGCTGCTGCTGTGGCTGCTGCCGTGACCTCCACACTGTGTCATTGTCCCACTCTGTGGCCTACTCCTGTTTTTGCCACCTCCAGAATGTAATTTTGCCACTGTCTGACCTCATGCTGCTGCTGTGGCTGCTGCCGTGACCTGCACACTGTGTCATTGTGCCACTGTCTGACCTCATGCTGCTGCTGTGGCTGCTGCCGTGACCTCCACACTGTGTCATTGTCCCACTCTGTGGCCTACTCCTGTTTTTGCCACCTCCAGAATGTCATTGTTCTACTGTCTGACCTCATGCTGCTGCTGTGGCTTCTGCCGTGACTTCCACACTGTGTCATTGTGCCACTCTGTGGCCTACTCCTGTTTTTGCCACCTCCATAATGTCATTGTGCCACTCTCTGACCTCATGCTGCTGCTGTGGCTGCTGCCATGACATACACACTGTGTCATTGTTCCACTCTCTGACCTCATGCTGCTGCTGTGGCTGCTGCCGTGACCTACACACTGTGTCATTGTGCCACTGTCTGATCTCATGCTGCTGCTGTGGCTGATGCCGTGACCTAAAACTCTGTCATTGTGCCACTGTCTGACCTCACATGCTGCTGCTGTGGCTGCTGCCGTGACCTACACACTGTGTCATTGTGCCACTGTCTGACCTCATGCTGCTGCTGTGGCTGATGCCGTGACCTACACACTGTGTCATTGTGCCACTGTCTGACCTCATGCTGCTGCTGTGGCTGCTGCCGTGACCTACACACTGTGTCATTGTGCCACTGTCTGACCTCATGCTGCTGCTGTGACTGATGCCGTGACCTACACACTCTGTCATTGTGCCACTGTCTGACCTCATGCTGCTGCTGTGGCTGCTGCCGTGACCTACACACTGTGTCATTGTGCCACTGTCTGACCTCATGCTGCTGCTGTGGCTGCTGACGTGACCTACACACTGTGTCATTGTCCCACTCTGTGGCCTACTCCTGTTTTTGCCACCTCCAGAATGTCATTGTGCCACTGTCTGACCTTATGCTGCTGCTGTGGCTGCTGCCGTGACCTACACACTGTGTCATTGTGCCACTGTCTGACCTCATGCTGCTGCTGTGGCTGATCCTGTGACCTAGACACTCTGTCATTGTGCCACTGCCTGACCTCATGCTGCTGCTGTGGCTGCTGCCGTGACCTACACAATGTGTCATTGTCCCACTCTGTGGCCTACTCCTGTTTCTCCACCTCCAGAATGTCATTGTGCCACTGTCTGACCTCATGCTGCTGCCGTGGCTGCTGCCGTGACCTACACACTCTGTCATTGTGCCACTGTCTGACCTCATGCTGCTGCTGTGGCTGCTGCCGTGACCTACACACTGTGTCATTGTGCCACTGTCTGACCTCATGCTGCTGCTGTGGTTGATGCCGTGACCCACACACTGTTTCATTGTGCCACTGTCTGACCTCATGCTGCTGCTGTGGCTGCTGCCGTGACCTACACACTGTGTCATTTTCCCACTCTGTGGCCTACTCCTGTTTTTGCCACCTCCAGAATGTCATTGTGCCACTGTCTGACCTCATGCTGCTGCTGTGGCTGCTGCCGTGACCTACACACTGTGTCATTGTCCCACTCTGTGGCCTATTCCTGTTTTTGCCACCTCCAGAATGTCATTGTGCCACTGTCTGACCTCATGCTGCTGCTGTGGCTGCTGCCGTGACCTCCACACTGTATCATTGTCCCACTCTGTGGCCTACTCCTGTTTTTGCCACCTCCAGAATGTGATCGTGCCGCTGTCTGACCTCATTCTGCTGCTGTGGCTGCTGCCGTGACCTACACACTGTGTATTTGCCCCACTCTGTGGCCTACTCCTGTTTTTGCCACCTCCAGAATGTCATTGTGCCACTGTCTGACCTCATGCTGCTGCTGTGGCTGCTGCCTTGACCTGCACACTGTGTCATTGTGCCACTGTCTGACCTCATGCTGCTGCAGAGGATGCTGCAGAGACCTACAAACTGTGTCATTGTGCCACTCTGTGGCCTACTCCTGTTTTTGCCACCTCCAGAATGTCATTGTGTCACTGTCTGACCTCATGCTGCTGCTGTGGCTGCTGCTGTAACCTACACACTGTGTCTTTGTGCCACTCTGTGGCCTACTACTGTTTTTTCCACCTCCAGAATATCATTGTGCCATTGTCTGACCTCATGCTGCTGTGGCTGTCGCCATCACCTCCACACTCTGTCACTGATGTTGCCACCTGAGCCCTCAGCTTGTTTTTTTCCAGCTGTCGCTGCCATGACTTTATCAGGCTACAGTCCCCCTTTAGTTTTTTTGGTCAGTTTTGCCATCTTATGTGCCCAGGGAATTTTAGAGTGAAGCGATTCTAAGAGCGGCGGCAGTCATCTGCGTGTCATACTAAAACACAACATTGTATGAAGACCAAACCAAGCTCCCTCTGCATATTTAAGCATGGCACAACGTTCTACAGCACCCTGTAGGCTCTGTGCAGCCTGGAAATAGCTGTTTTTTAACGTGATTCGTCCCGAAGTAATTCGGAACAAAGTTATTTTTTGCCGAGAAATTCGGCGAAGTGAACGAACTGAAATTCGAGAAATTCGCCCATCTCTCGTGGTGATACGTGGCGGTATTATTCAATCACTATGTGATGGTGATATGTGGTCGTGGTGTTGTGATATTAATCAGTCAACTGTCCGCTGAGCACCTGTGTACACTGCTATCTACCACAATATGGTCACTGTATAGTGGAAATATGGCAGAGGGATGGGCTAAGCAGCCGTCACATTCCTCGTATTAATTGTGCGGCCCCCTTCCCAACATCACATCCCTGCTTCGTGCCGACATCGGCGGCACTTTGCAGTAACTAAGGTTTTTTTTGGTCGCAGTTTCGGCACTCGGTCTCAAAAAGGTTCGCCTTCACTGGTCTAGGATAAATAGGAGGAGGGCACAAAGCATTTAAACATAGGGCCATATGGATAAAAACTGTCTAGGTGTAGGACTTTCTTTATTGCCCATAGCAACCAATCAGAGTTCCTCCTTCATTTCATATAGTGCTCTGAAAAAATAAAAGGGGCACCCTGGTTGGTTGCTATGGGCAACAAAGAAAGTCTTACAACTAGACAGTTTTCATGCATGTCCTCCTAAGGGCGCATCCCCACGGCATAGGACAAATACCGGCCAGTTTGTTGGCCGGTATTTGTCCGGTTTTGCGGCCGTCCCAATGGCCGCGGAGGGGACGGCTTTTCTCTGCGATGAGCGGAGAAAAGCCCTCCCCTCTCCCATTGGGAAGCACAGATTCCGTCCGAAAACCGGACGGAAGATGGTGCTTGCTCAATGTTTTGCTGCCGGACCGTCCGACGGAAAACCCGTGCAGTGGGGACTGCTGCACAGGTTTTCCATAGAGCACAATTGTGCTCATTTTCGGACGGTTTTTCAGGCGGTCTGAAAAACCGCAAACCGGCTGAAAAACCGGCCGAAAATCCGTGCAGTGTGGACATGCCCTAAGTCTATGCATAAAGCTTGGTGATCACAACTTTTGTTTGTTTATTCAAACAACTATGAAGTAGACTGAAAAATTTTATAATATCATGGATTACACTGAAAACAAGTGGATTCCTACCATATTATTTTTACATGTTATTAGACTGCACAATTCATTTGAAAAACAATTATGCTGTGAAAGGTTGAAAGAAGTGATTTTAGTAACAAGATGAATGGATAATTCCACTGATATGCTTGAAAATCAAAATAAATTATAAAGTATTTCAAATAAATAATAATAATAATAATAATAATAATAATAATAATAATTACTAATTAAAAGCAAGATTACAATAATCATAAAGTAAAACACTATCTTTTAGAAGGGGGTGCTACAAAAGATCAGGGCCAATTTGAATAATAAATAAGTGAATTCAAAGGAGATTGTTTAGGCTCACAAGCAGAGCCCACACGATGAGTGCATAGAACCAGTTGAATATTATAGCTGGTTTCATGTGCTATCAGCTGGGACCAGAGCTTACTCCTGTTATGGCCTATTACTAGAGATGGGTGAATCGATTCTAATGCAGTGAAATTCATTTAGACTTTCAGGGAAAATTTGATTCTGCACGAAGGCGAAATTCATGGTGATTTCTAAAATGGCTGCGAGCACATGGCGTGACATGGGGCTGAGAACTATGGGAGGAAGAAAGGAACACCCTCAATGTCATGTGCAGACATGAAGCCAATCAGCAGCCAGCAGGCTTCTGTGACGTCACAGCCCTATAAATACGGACACCATCTTAAATCCTGTACTTGTCAGTGTGTCTCTTGTCCACAAGCATCTGGCAGCTGCAGCACTATATTGTGCAAAACAAATCCATTTTTTGAGCTACTGGGGTGAAAGACCTTTACAAGTTTGTGTCATATACACTAAAATTAAGGGCATTTTCTGGCCCGAAACACGTCAGCTCATAGCCCCTCTGACCACTCTGTGCACACGTTTTGGCCTCTGGTTTTTTTGATTATGCTAATAAATTTTGCTACTATTTTTATCAACAATATTGGCCTGGTGCTCGTCACTTGCTTGTTTTCTACTTCGGTGTCATATACATACCTGTTCCTGAACCAACGTTTTTTATTTTGTTTGTTTTAGTTCATGGGGTATTCTCCATAAAATCCAGGGTGTGTTTGTTTCTGCCCCATACACGCCTGAATTCCATCTGGCTCAATCTGTAGGGTATTTTATTTTATACCAAGGGTCAATTTCTCCTTTTTGTTTGTGGCGAAATTTGAGTCAAAAACAGGGTGTTCATTTCTGCCCATACATGCCTGAATTCCATCTGGTTCATTCTGTACGGTTGTTTATACTAAGGGTCAATTTCTCCTCTTATTTTTGGGGGAATTTGAGTCACAAACAGGGCGTGTATTTCTGCCCCATACACGCCTGAATTTCATCTGGTTTATTCTGTAGGGTATTTTATACCAAGGGTCAATTTCTCCTCTCGTTTGTGGGGGAATTTGAGTCAAATACAGGGTGTGTATTTCTGCCCCATACAAGCATGAATTCCATCTGGATCATTCTGAAGGGTATTTTATACCAAGGGTCAATTTCTCCTCTTGTTTGTGGGGTAATTTGAGTCAAATATAGGGTGTGCATTTCTGCCGCATACATGCCTGAAATCCATCAACTTCAGTCTGTAGGGGTATTTTAATCTGTGGCCAAGAGTTAATTTATCCACTTTTTGTGGAGAATTCTGTGTTTATGTATTTCTGCCCTACATACATACATCTCAAATCCAGCCAATTCAGTCTCTTGGGATATTTCTTTCTGTGGCAAACAGTTAATTTTTTTCACTTAATGTGGTGATTCTGTTAAACGCTGATACATGTAGAGTCCCCCCAAAAGAGTGGCGAGGGTGTCATCCGTAATTTTGCATTGATGTCGCTAATCATTTTGCCTTTCCTTTGATCCTTCAGTGCCACTTTCAATTGGTCAATAATGCATCATTGCTAAAGCCAAAAAGAAACTGGAGATGATCCCAAAAATAATAAGTAAATGGAATATTTTCATGTCTTCTGTGTTTTGTATCCACCCCTGCTTTTGGCTACCTTATCATCAGACAATCCTGATGCAAACAAAAGATGTCATACTAGCCTTACGGCTTCTCCGTAAACACAATCGGTTGTGTTTGTCCTTTTCATTCCTTATGAGAGATTAAAAGAAGAGGAAAACCAAACATAGTGGCAACGTCAGAGTGGTAGAGGGTGGAAACAGCATTAGGAAACCACAGGGTGGTAGACTAAGAGAGTGGTCAGTTGGCAGAAGCATGAGAATGACACAGAGTGGCAAATGACAGATTGTGGAGGTGGCCGCAGCATGATTAGGCCACAGATTGGCACAATAAAACATGTTGGGGGTGGCGCAGCAGCATCATCAGGCCGGAAAGTTGGCAAAATGTTATAAATTTTGAGGTGGCGGCAGCTAGTGACATAATGAGGAGGTGCAGCAACAGCAAAACAAGCCAAGTAGTGACATGGTGACATAGCCTGGAGGTGAAAGCAGCAGCATGAGGAGAGGTGAGTGGTGAGGTGTCACCAGCATCAGAAGGCTACATAATGGCCCAATGAAGATTGGGGAGGTGGATGTCAATACCAGTCCCTGGTAAACATGGTGGGTGCTTGAAGGAGCAGCTGGCAGCAAAATGTGTGGAAATCAGGCGGGTGGCAGCATCAGAATAGTAGCTGAGGCAGGTAGCCAGAAGAATCCGGGCCCTTCAGGGTCTGCTCCGGGTGCTGCTGCTGTGGGTACCTAAATCATAAGGGTGAAAAAAGCTGCTCATCAACAACTCCAGACTCAGGTTGCTGCTGATGGAGCTGGTATTGCTCCTAGACCCCCATCTCCCACAGCAGCCGTGGCAGTGGTACATGAGCGCTGAGGAATCTCCCGGTCAAACCTGCTAGAGGATGGACGATGGCGCAGATAGGCAGTGGCCAACTGACTACATAGGATGTCTCTATAGTACTTGAGTTTGTCCTCCATCTTGGCAGGTGAAAAAATGCCCCTATTTTGTACCAGTAGCAAGGGTCCAAGACGGTGGAGAACCAGAAGTCCTCCCTCTGCCGGAGGGTGACTATTCGGCTGTCACTACCCAGACAAATCAGCATACAGTGGCCCATCTGCACAAGAGACTCTGAGGGGCTCGCGGCCTCCATCTCCACTGTATACTGCCACGGTGTGTCTAGGTCATCTACCTTGTCTTCTTCATCTCCCTCTACCTCCTTTGGCTGCTCCTGTGCATCCTCTCCTGTCACCTGGCTAGAAAAATCACTAATTTCAACAGACATCAATGACTCCAGACATAGGTTGCTGTAGATGGAGCTGGTACTGCTCTTACAATCCCAACCTACCACTGCAGCCATGGCAGTGGTACGAGAGCGCTGTGGAACCCCTAGGTCTGACCTGCGGGAGGATGGACGATGTCGCAAAAAGATCTCTCTATCACAACCGATGGCTGCACTCTCTCAATGACTCCACAAGTCCGCTACCTTGGGATAACATTTTACTCCAATCTGGCCTTTCAAACCATACATCCAAACCCTTACACTTGCCTCCACCTGAAAAATATCTCCTGAATCTGCTCATTCCTTCACTTTGAAAGCACAAAATGCTTGTCCATGCCCTTGTCATCTCACGCCTACAATATTGCAACACCCTTCTCTGTGGTCTCCTATCTAGCACCCTCGCTCCCCTTCAATCCATCCTTAACTTTGTTGCCCGTCTGATTCACCTCACTCTTGGTTACTCCTCTGCCTCTCCCTTTTGCCAATCCCTTCACTGGCTGCCCATTGCCCCCACAGAACTCATGTGGCCGTGAGATGTAGTCGCCACGTCATCAGTCCCCTGAACAGACAGATTTTGTATTATTTTCCAGACAGAAGCAGGAAATGAGTTGTTTCATCCATAGCCTGGCGATAAAAAAATTATTTTGAGTCCTGAAAGAGCCTGACAAACGCAGGTGTCAGCATGAGCTCCCCACTGGCTGACATAAAAAATTGCACAGTGGACTATCCGTGCCCCTTTGATCATCAAAAAATCATTTATGGCCCTTTTTCTCTTTTCATAGATTTCTCTGTTTTGCTCTGTTAATAGATTCCTCTCTGTTTTGCTCTGCTTATAGATTTCTCTGTTTTGCTCTGTTCATAGATTTCTCTCTGTTTCGCTCTGTTCCCAGATTTCTCTGTTTTGCACTGTTCATAGATTTCTCCCTGTTTTGCTCTGTTCATAGATTTATCTCTGTTTTTCTCTGTTCATTTTTTTTCTCTGTCTGTTCACTAAAGGGGGGTGTGCTTGGGGGTGTGGGAAACGCTAAAGTGCATGAAAATTTTCCTTTGCTAATTCTCCGAACGGTGATAGTCCACCACTTGAAAAGGAGGATGAAGTACCACCAAGTGGACAGGAGCCGGCAGTTCTGCCCTTGGGATGGCTAGATGCATACTACTATCTCTTGGCAATCGTCTCGGTTAACGACTGCTGGCACCATGAGTGGCAAAGAACAGGAGTATCTGGACCAGTAGATGGTTGATGAGACAACTCCCTTTGGCAGAGGTGGTTGAGTCTTGACTGCCTGAAATGGGGCATGCCATGATGCTTTCTTCTCGGGAGGAGGGACCACCACATTGAGCATTTTTCTCCCCGGGAACTGTATGGTGACGCTGATATGTTGATGAGGGCTGTGGTGCAATTTTTAGGTCCCTGGCCATGGGGTTTTCTTTCTGCCCACAGTTTCTACATATAGCCCTGTTCGCCGCCTCCAGTGTCTTAGCAAAAAACTGCTACACCACCATGATTTTAAAACCAGTGCTCCGCACTGACTGACTGCTACCGCCGCTGCCTCGGTGGCCCCTGTGCCGCTGCTTTCTGGGACCTGAAAGTGGGGGGTCTACAAACGGGCCCCCCTTTGGGTCCCGACCCCGCACTGCTGCACCCTGCTTACTCCCCGGGCCCCCCTACTACTTGCCGGCTGCGCCGCCTACATGCAAGCTGCCCTCTCTGTTCCCCTTTATAATGATGAAGCCCTTGCTTTCGGACCAAAGAGGGCAGTCAAAGGTAGGCACTGCCTGGGCGCCCCCTTTTCCCCCGGAGAAAAAGGGGGGCAAGGGGGCATGGGTGGGGTAAATTTTTCCCTTTGGGGGGCACTTTAGCCTTGTTTAACTAGGGGACCAGAACCTTGTCCCCCCCTTGCTTGTTCACCCGGCTCCAAAGGTCATTGGGTACATCGATTAGTGTTTTCCCCGTCACCGCCCGTTTCCCCTCAACAATCTCCTGTACAAAGCCTGCCCCTCGCAACATAACCCCCATCCACTCTCCTCATCACTATTGCCCGCTCTAAAGGGCACAGATGTCTTCCCACTCTTTGCTGCCCAAATTTCCCCCAAATAGCTCGTCCTATGTAATGGTGCAGAGCCCCACACAATAGTAGTTCCCCTGGCTGGGGAACAAATGGGAAGAGGAGGTTGAGGACAAGGGGAGGGCCCCCTGCCCTGATCCCGGGCAATGCCAAAATAAAAGGGTTTTGTCTTCCGGCCCACCAACCTTTTCCGGGGTTGCAGAGTCACTGCTAGAAAGTGGATGACCTAATCAACCATTCGGAAAACCCTTGGCTTGGGGGACCCGCGGTGTTAAAAACCCCGGAATCTCGACCCCTACTGTTTTACGCCCGCTACTTCTCGACCAGTGCCCTCCCGGAACCTACTATTGGTTCTTTTTACACATAGGGGGTCTTGGCCCTCCTCAGTTCTTTCAGTTGGCGCTGACATTTTTGTCGGCTACGTTCCCCCTTATTATTTGTCAGTTTTGTCCCATAACTACCAAAAGGTAAGGTTGAAGCAGCAGCTGTCATCTGTGTGCAACAAAACCGCATTGTATCAAGACCAAACCACGTCCCTATGCATATTTGAGCATGGCACAATGTTTTTATAACACCCACGGCTCTCGAGCCAGAAAAAGCTGTTTTTTTAACGCGATTCACCTCAAATTAATTCGGGTTGAAAAGATTTTTTGCGGAAAATTCAGCGAATCTGGTGAAATTCGCCAATCTCTACCGATTACCCCTTAGAAGTCACAGTCAATTGTGACCATGCAGATTAAGGAGAGACAGAGGGAAGGAGTTGTCACCCCCGTGGTGGGATTACAGGGTGCCAATGTCTTCCATAACAGCCAGGAAGCCTAAAAAGGACTTTCAAGCTGTTGGCAACATCACCACACCCATGGTTCGACAGATCACTGTTGTAAAACAATAGTGATCTGTCGATCACTGAGTATAGAACCCAATTGGGACATGTTAGAAAAAGTAAAAAAAAAGTGTAAAAAAAAAAAAGGAAAGCAAAAAATCACACAAAAAGTAAAACGTACACCAATCTTTTTCCCGGTAAAATGTCACTGACCCCCCCCCCAAAAAAAATGAAAAAAGTTCACTTACTTGGTATTCATGAGGCGCTATCCTATAAATATGTCATATTAGTGAACCATTACAATAAATGCTGTACAATAAAAAATGACATTGATTTTTGTTCATTCTGCTGCATATAAAATTTTATAAAAAGTGACTGAGAAGTCATATAAAATGCAAAGTGGTACCAATGAAAATGTAAATTCATCCCACAAAAATGCCCTTACATTGCTCTATGTACTGAAAAATAAAAAAAATATGGCTACCAGAAAACAGTGTTGCATAAACTTTAATACAATAAAAGCACTTTTTTATTTCAAAGTTCTACAAGATAAACAAAATGCTATGAATTGGGTAACACTAATCAAATAACCCCACAGAGCAAACCTAACATGTTATGTATACTGCACAGTGAGCACTGTAAAAAATAAGAAAAACGCTTCGAGGAAAACAAACTGTGGAACACTTGTGGGCCCAAATGCACAATACATCCCTAGATGAATTCCACAAACTGTATTGATTCCAAAATGGGATGACTTCAGAAAGGTTTCACCTGTCCTGGTACTTTGGGGACTTTGTAATTGAGACATAGCACACACCAAAATCTGCAATCCAAAAGTCAAATAGAGCTAACCCCCTTGTATGCCCTGTTATATACCCAAAAAGTAGTGCTTACCCACATTTAGGGTATTGCCACACTTGGAGGAAAGTGCAAATCATATTTTGTGCTGTTTTTTTTCCAGGAATTGTTGTAAAAATATAAAATTTTCAACTAAAACTGCATACTATTGAAAACTTTTGTTTTTTTATTTTCACTGCCTAACACTTATAAAAATTGTGGGGTCAATATGCTACCTAAACCCCCAGATATATTCCTTAATGGGTCTAGTTTCCAAAATAAGGTCTTTTTGGAGTGTTTATTAAGTTTTAGCACTTAGCCAGGGTGTCCGCAAACCTGAAATGTTGCATAAAAAAATCCTAATGAAAATGAGACCCCAAACACAAGTAGGTTCTCTTCCTATTCTCAGGCTTGCTGTTAAGTCAAATAGCCACTAGGACCACATATGAGATATATCTAAAAAATTACAGAATATTGGGAATCAATATTGAGTTTCATTTTCCTGGTGAAAATATACTTTGTTCCAGTATTCTAGTAAGTAATAGAATAGAACTGAAAAACAGCAAAAAAAGTAAAATTTTTAATTTCACCTCAACCTTGATTTAATTCCTATGAAACACCTAGAGGGTTAATAAAGTTGCTAAATGCTGTTTTGAATAAAGGGTGTGGTTTTTTTTAGATAGAGTAGGAGTTTCTAACATACAGGCCTCTGAAAGCTATGTCAGAACTGGACTGGTCCCAATTGAAAATGTGAACAATAGCTACTAAATCCATAACCCCTTTATGTCTCAAAAACATAAGCAGATATTTAAAAAATGATGTAAACAAGTATACATATGGTAGATGCTAGTTATAAACTATTTTGTGTGTCTAACTATGTTTTTTTGAACCTTCAAAATGACAGATATTTCTACATCATCACATTTTTATACTTTTCACAAAACAAAAGGATTGTATAGTCCAAAATGTATTATTAACTTAAAAGGGTTTTACCACAAGTAAATTTGATGTGGGAGGCTTACAAATAAAATAATAAATTTTTTTACCATTCATCGTTATTAAAAATTCTGTACCATTTCTATTTTAGCTGCTAACTTAATGATTCTTAGTGTACAGCTCCTCTATAAGGGAAACGACCGGTGATGAGAGCTCCTTAGTCCTGGCCACACATGCTCAAACATCACTTCTACTTCCAGCAGCTACTGTCAGTCTCTTTCCTACCTAGTAATCTCGCACAATCACTGTTTAACTCCAGGTGCTGTCATTCTACTCCTTTGGTCTGAACTCTTTAGTAACAGTGCAAATAAATAAATAAATAAAAAAACTTCAATCATTTATTCTTTGGGGAAAAAAAAAAACCCACGTTTGGTCCCTAAAGGGGGTTTTATCCCTTTGGATGCCTATGCTAAAGGGAAAGAATTTGTAATCATCCAGCAAAAATTGTACTACTACAAAATTTTGCATGAACAGACGTTTGTTTGACTAGAATGAGCACATATGGAGAAAGGCATGATGATGTCAAACCTGCTGGGTCACATTATATGCAGTTCAAACAAAATTTACATGCCCCCCTTTTTAAAGGACATTAAAAAAGCTGAAAAAGGGCAAAACCATCATGAAATGCCTTAGGAAAAAAACCCCTTTTTAAAACACAAAGGGCTACATGTATGAAAGCTTCTAGGTCAAAAATTCACCTTTTTTTCCCGAAAAACCAATCAAAAGCCCCATTTCATATGTGCTCGGGAAAAAATTTGAGAGGGGCGCTCAAATTGGTTGCTATGTGAAAGAAGGTGAATTTAAAACCCCCCCCCCTAAAACAGTTTTCTTTACATTTTCCCCCAAAGCGTCTAAGAAAAAAATTTAAATCACTGGGATAAAAAAGTATCAAAATGCTATTCCCACATCAAGTGGCACAAGTCAGATTTAATAAATGGAAACAATAAATGGTTATGCATATCCCAAAAACATTTTTGAAAAAGAAAAAAAAACATTTATTGTTTCTATTTTGAGTTTGAAGGACTGGCTGCCTTCATTTTGGGTTTTTTCCCAACCCCCAACCGCCCTTGACAGGTTTTTTAAAATCTTTTGCAGTGTAACTTGTTAAACTTTTTCCCCTTTTTCCCCTGGTTTTGTGGAGGTTTTAAAAGGCCCCAAAAAACGAGGGGTAATCAATAGTGTAGGGACCACCCCCTTTGAGGTCCCTTTGAATTTCGGGGGTGGCTTAAACATTTTTGGGTTTCAAAAGTGTAAAATGAGCCCTCAAAAAATTTTTCTTTATTTTCAGATGCGAAATGTTTTTTAAAAATTTTCTATGCCCCCTTTTTAAAAGTGTCTGGGTTTATAGTGTGCCCTTTTTTGGAATATGTATGTATAACTAAGCTGACCCGGGGTTGGGACCAATGTACATTTTTTTGAAAAAATTTTTTTGGGGGTGTGCCCAACCCTTTATTTTTTTATTTTTTAGTTTGGAGGAGTGGGCTGGGCCCCCATTTTTTGGGTTTCTTTTCCCCTCCCCCCCCTTGACAGGCTTTTTAATCAGTGGGAGTGTTAAATTTTAAACCTTTGGGTTCCCTTTTTCCCCGGATTTTGGAGGTTGAAAAGGCCCCCAAAAGAGAGGTACCCAAATTTTGGGAGGAAAAAGGGTTTAGGGCCCGTTGAAGTTCGGGGGGGGCTTAAAAAAAGGGTTTTTACAAAAGTGTGAAAATGAAACCTCAAAAAACTTTTTTCCGTATCCTAGAAAGCAGAAATGCCCCTTTTTTAAAAATTTCCCTATGATAGTGCTCTAGTTTATAGTGTGCCACTGTTTTTGGAAGATTTAAAAAATGGGGCCATGTCAGGAAGATCAAAACCGGCTCGGTCAGGAAGAGTTGGGCAGAGCTGGGCAAAAGTACCTTGAACTGTCATTTGAAATCATGAAAATATTAGACTAATATTTGGTGAAAAAAGAACATCCTATTTAATCTAGGAGTAGTGAAGATAACTGTAAAGTGCAGCAGAATATAATGGTGTGTAGATTGTTGATTTTTGAAAATCACTGTTTTGGCTTACACTTGTTAACAGCATTGTTAGGGCTTGCTGCTTCTTTCAAAAATGTTATTTGACCTGTTCGCTGTAGTTTACTTAAAAAATGTATGCAAAAACTAATATTCTATGCAATATAATATTTCAGTAGGAAAAGTATTTGAGTATGTGTGTGTCACCAAGTGGTTGCTGTGTGGTGGTTTCTGGAAAAAGGTTTATACTAAGGACAAAGTTACTGCTTTATTTAACTCGAACTTGGGTCATGACCCTGCGCATCACCTATCTCTGGCAAATAAATGGCCACAGCAGCCATTTTATTAACAAATACAAATGTACAAACAATAAATAACTATACTCCCAACCAAAATTACCCCCAACCACAAACATTCTAATCACATCCAACTATGGGGCTGAAGTTCTTGGAGCTACAAAGATCTGGCAACTATTGACATTCCTTTTTTTCACGCCTCCTTCTTGTAATAACCCTCAGCTGTAACCCACGGCTCAAGGGCACTATAAGCCACCACTGATGGCTACCAACTATTAACTGACTCCCAAGTATACTACCCTGTTGAGCCTCAATTTCGTCAGACCAAGCCATGAAGTACCATAACATTTGGGGGTCATAACCGGTTATGACTCCCCCCACCAATTTTTCACCAACTCCAAGGAACGCTCACTGCCACAGCGAACATGTTATAACCCCTCTTACATGTGACACACCCCACAGCCCCAAAGCTTTCCACACCCTCTTGGAAAGCCAAAGCCCATAAATCAAGGCCTAACACATTCAAATGTACGCCATTGTTGCCCTAAAAATTCCTCTTCCCCAATTCCAAGTCCACATCATGCACAAATACACCAATGTTACTGGCAACAAAGGCCAAGATGACTTCATTGAGCTTTATCTAAGCCTTATTCAAACTTTCAACTGAAATTGTATCACACCAATTTAATCTCGGGACAATTTTGGACGACACAGGGATCATCCCTGGGAAGAGGGGCCTTAATTTCAGTAAATCAAAATGGACATTCCTAATCAACTCACTGAATGGGCTGGAATCAAGGTTTTTACCCCCTACATGAAAAATCAGAATATTAGGGGGCCAATCTATCTTTGCAAAACAGTCAAACTCAGGAAGCACATTCCTTCACACCAACCCTCTCATGCTCAACCACCTGATAAAAGCCACTTCACGCGACAAATCATGCGAACGTACAATCATCCGCAGGTCAGCACGTCCAGCACCCCAATGCACAAATGGCTGATCAAAGATCCACTCCAGGCACTGGACTCACACTGGAGAAAAACAAGCAGGGAAGGGAGGGGAGGCAGGATGGGAAGGAAAGTACGAAACAAACAACACAAAATAATACAAATAAAAAAAACAACACATCCTACCCTCAATTCCTTCCACTTTCCAAACCCAATACCTCGCCCCCTCCAGTCCCATGCTTCTTGTATGCCCTTAATTAAACTAGGATGGAACCAAAACCACCCTCCCCTCACCAACCCAAAAAATGGGGTTCAAATGAAGAGACCCAACCACACAACCAAACAATGCTGAAATAAAAACCTCGTAAATAGGGAAAAACTCCATTTTGCTGTTTCGAAGGGGCCCAAACCCTCAATCTACGTAACCAAAAAACGGCGGGGGGCATATCAGCAATCGGGGAAGCATCCCACCACCTTTTTAAAAAAAACCCACCCTATCATTATGGATTTCAATAAAAATTTCAACTGCCCCCAAAAAGCAAACAAACCAAAACAAACCCCCACTTCTCATTTCCCTATGGCAACAGCCACATTCAAACCCTAATACCAACAAAAAATTAAAAAAAAAGTTTTAAATGGAAACCCACTAAACCCCAATTTTCTTCTTTTTTCTAAAAAAAATTACCTAAAAATATTATGGGGCTTGGGGATTATATTCTGTTTAGTGAATTAATTATAAGAGATTTAATTGATAATGTTTTTATGGTGAATTAAACTTGGGGAAAAGGGAACAACCTTCATTTTCTACACCCAAAAGGGGAAAAGGGAAATTAAATAAAAGTAAAATGGAAGGAAAATTTGAAAATTGGTATAAAGGAAAAAAAAAGGTCACACCTTCACTATCCCTTTTTGGTACCCATAAAATTAAATGATAAAACCCCCAAAAATTTAAAAAGGGGGAGGATAAATTTTGTTATTTTTACGAACTAACATTATTTTATCCCTTTGGAAAAGCGGCGGGGATTAAATAGAAAGATTTAAAAAAAGGCCGGAAAAAGGAGTTTTTAAAATTTTTTTTGATGGTTTTATTGTGGATTTCGAAAAACCCTATAAAGAAAAAAGTGCCCCAAAAAAGGACCCTTTTAACAATTTTAAATTTTTATGGACATAACTAATTTTTTTTAAACCAAGTAAGAAAATTAAAAATTTGGGGGTTTTTTTCCCCCTGACCCCCAGTTTTAAAAATAAAAAAGGGTTTTTAAAATTTTTGAACTGGAATTAACTTTATGTTTTTTACCCAAAGTAAATGAATTAAACCCTTGTCTGCCCAAGTTAAAAGTGCGGGAAAAAAATCTTAAAAAAATTTTTATTTTGAAGGAAAATTTACCGCTGAACCGAAAAAGAATTAAATGCTGAAAACAATTAAAAACCGGAAAAAAAGAGTTTTAAAATTTTGGTTTGGCATTATATCCTTTTTTTTTAAACAGTATGACCAACAAACTTTTGAAAGTAAAATTTTGGGGAAAAAGGTTTTTAAAAATTTTTTAAAAGGAAATAAAATTGTTTTGTAAAAGTATTGTAAGTTTAAAAAATATTGGAAATTTTTTGGGAGTTAAATTTTATAATTTAAAGTAATTTAAAATTTTTTTTGTGGGGAGTGGGAAAATAAAAATTGTTTGAATAAAATTGTTTTTTTAAGAAAAAATTAATTAATTTTTAATAATGATATTTTAAAATGTTTGGGGTTTTAATTGGGGTGGTGAAAGAAAATTATTTTTTAAAATAAATTGTGATATGAACTTTAAAGTTTTTTGTTTAAAGGGGGGGGAAGGAATTTTTCGGGTTCAAACACTCATCTTTTTTAAAGGAAAAGCTGTGAAATATCTATACTTCTTAAGGAGTATTCATAAAAGCAGTTAACAAACTATCGATGACTTAATAAAATGTAATAGAAACAGACTTTGATTTTTTTTTCCTTAAAACCAATTTAACAGCCCCCCCCCAAAAAAACAAAAAATCTTTTTAATGCCCCCCCCTAAAGGGGGAAGATGATTGTTTGCTCCCCCCCTAAAATGAACAAGAAGGGTAACGTCACTCTCCTTAACAGCAAGTGAACAGGGGGAGCGGGTTTTTAAACCCCACTAAACCACTGTCGGGGCTTGCCCCGGGGGGGCAAACCCAAAGCAACCCCGCCTCCCTCCCAAGCCTTTGATGGTAAGGATAAAGTTGACCAACACCGCCAGTGCCACCTCGAGCATCCCGGGCAGAGCACAAGGGGTTTGTTTACAATCTCAAAAACCTCAATGATTTGGAGAGTCAAGATGGAGGGGGGCGCTTAATTTTTTCATATCCCTTGTAAGGCATCTGGGTTTAAATTTATCAAACCTCTGTTGATTATAACAGATAAATTTACCCATCCATCTTTTTTTAAATTTGTTATCTGGGCAAGTGATTCAAAACCCGTTTTTGCCCCTGTCCTATTTTGAATCACAGCACCCCCTTGGTTGTCCCCTTGCATTTTTCACACATCCAACCAACAACTTTTGAAAGGAAAGGGAAAATTTAATAATGATTTTTGGTCGCGTCTTTTTTTCTTGCAGTGTGAAGCATGCCCCCCGGGTGGGCTTCCTTCAAGTTTCACGGGTTTTGGGGGCACCGAGTACTTGGAGGGTCAAATTGGGCTCTAGAGAATCTCGACTTTTTTCCTGCACCACACAAAGTCACCAGTTGTAGCTTGATCAAGCTGGATCGGGAATGGAGGAGAACACATGGCATGATTTTTTTCAATTCTTACCAAAATTTAAACAAATTTTTTACAAGGCTATCTTTCCCCCTGCACCAAACGCTTGTGAAACCTCCCTAATCTGGGGGGGCCTGAAATACTATCTCCTGAGAGGAACCATAGGGCTTCTGGGGGTTTTCTGACGAATAGAGTGAAATTTAAAGGGAACTTCGGGCCGGGGAAGAATGTTTATTTCTACTTTCAGAATTTTTTTTCTTCAGAGTGGCTTCATTCTTTCCACTTTCCTGCTAATTCGGAGGGTAGGAGTGTGCAGGCCAGGTCAGCTCCTACTAGTTTCCAAAATTTCCCTCTGTTACTTCTGCATGAAGGCGGGCCCCTTTAAATTTTTAATAACCTCAGGGATCCCAAATCTGCATAAAAAAACAATAGTTTCTTCACAGTGTTCGAACATGTTGGTAACTAGTAGACTTCGGCCATCCTGAAACATTCCCCACCATACTTGTACTTTCCACTTTTGGGGTAATTCAATTGTTTCAATCTGGATCCGCTGGAGAGGATATAGTGTTTAGCCAAAATTTCTTCCTTGTGTTGGCTCATTCTCCGGGGTTTACAAGTATTGCAAATTTCACAACTTTGCATGCTTTTTTCCGGGAAATGGAGATTCGGGTGCTAGGAAAATTTTTTGTTGATTGAAAAATCATCGGGTTGTTCCTCTGGGGGTAGTACATAGCCCATTGTACACAACTGAAAAATCCCCTTGGTAAACAAAGCTATTTTTTCCCTCTAGAATCCGTCTTGGTATATCTCTCCCCCCAATTTCCCTCCCCATTTCCCCTTTCCCCTTCGGGCTTTTTTCGAGTTGTTTGAGATTCTCTAAACGGGTTAAACCTGATTCAATCATTTTGTCCTTGGTTCTTCCTTCTTGTTCCTCTCTATTCTTTCCCCTTCTTTTTCTCACCTTCTTTTTTCCTTCTTTTTTCTTCTCACTTTCTTTTTTTCCTTCTTTCTTCTTCTCACCTTCTTCTTTCCTTTTTCTCCCCTTTCTCCTTCTTTTTTTATCCAATTCCCTTTTTTTACACTTTCCCCTTTCTTTCTTCCACTTCTTTTCCTTTTCTTCCTTTTTTTGTCACACATAACAGCCACCCCCTGCTTCCCTTGAATCTCTGGGAAGAGAGGGGGCCTTTTTTGCAGCCAAGTCCCTTCTACTTCCACGGGTCTTATTCTTCCATGGGCTTTAGTCTTAAAAGGGGGCCAAATTGAGCTGGCAATTGGGAGAGCAGCATCAGAGTCTAATGGCTTTTTTGATTTTTATGGGCTTTCCCAAAATGCTATCGGGGAAACCCGCAGGGCCATTTCGGGCCAAATTTATAGGCTACTCTGTACATTAGGCTGAGTCATGTAATGTTCATTTTTCTTTTCAGGATTTCCGTTCACCCAATTCCCTTTCTTGGGCGGCATTCTCGAAGGTAAAGAGCACCTTCAGGGTTTTTCTTGCAAGGTAACCACAGCAAATCCTGTATGGAATCGAAATTTGATCATCCCCGCAAACTTATCCCTTTTCTGTGAAGAAGACATTCTGGGTTTCTCCAATTTGGGGATTAGAGACAGTAGGAATTTAAGTTTCAGCCTCCGTTTTTTTAAAGACATCATAAAGTTCTTCCGCGCAGTCTTGGTCTTCATCTGTGGAGATTGACACTTCATCTTCCCCCCCTTGAAGGGGAATAATGACGGGGGTTTGAGAGTAGTACATCTCTTAAAAGTGACTTTTTCAGGCATCATAAGGGGCATTTATACAATGGCCTGTTTACTGAGATGGGGTTTTTCTGCGACTTTTTCAGACCCCTTGTAATGAGCCAAAAAAACATTGCCCGGGAGGGCTTAAAATTATTTTGAGTTATTTCAAGAAGAACTTTTGCAGCAATATAGTTCGGGGGCAAGGGGGGATAGTCCGTGCAACAGGAAATAACTTGCAAGAATATATCCAAGAGGTCTCATACCTCTCCAGTTTTTGTGTCAAGGGTTCGGAAGCTTGGCCTATTTCAAAAAAAGGAAGGGGTTGAAAGGCTGTGAGTAGTCTGAGATTTCCCAGAGCTGGAGCTTGTAGGATAAGTTTTTTTTTTTTTTTTTTTTTTTCTCAGGCTTTGAAAACACTCTTGTGCCCAAGTAGAGTTTTATTGTGTAACTAATGTCCTTGAAAGAATATATAAAAATTGCTAAGACTGGGGCATTTGATATCCATTGACGACAGTAATGACGAGGCCTAGAAATTCTTTTAGTTGTTTTGATTGTTCGGAAGAAAAGGCAGCACAGCTTTTTCCCCCATCATGGGAAGGTGTTTGGTACCCTTTGGGTATCAATGTCCGAGAATACAACTTTCTTTAAAAACCCTTGGATTGGGGCGGAGACTTTGCGTTATTGATCCAATGTTTAAGAAGACTCAAAACTCGAATTGACAATTTTTAAATCAGGTGCACACAAAATAAACAACATGTCCTGCAGGGCTTGAGTCAACTGGTTTTGGGTGGTTTTGGTGCCCCTTTGAAGCACCTCGTCCGGGGGCTGATTTCCATGAAAGTGAAAGCAAAAGGGGATTACAGCCGGTGTAGTGGGGCACTGAAAAAACTTGCAGAAATCATAGACTGTGAAGTTGCAGTAAAAGGTAAAAAAATTGGGGAGGAGAACATACTTTGGGCCACAGGGTTTCTCAAATCCTGACAGCAATGACTCTCCGATCCGAACCAAATGGTATTTTGGGGGGTTCACTAGGGATAATTTTTTGGAACAGGGGAAACCCAGGGTATTTGCAGGAAAATGGTGGCTGAGCACCCCATTATCCAGGAATGTTCTGATTTTTGACTCCAAGATTGTTTTTGATCATCTTAAAGGGATATCGAGGCAAACGGCGGGTAGCACCCTCTTCAAGAAGACATGTACATGGGAGACTGGAAGGATGCCGACATTATCAGGGCCTTTAACCCAAAATTCAGGAGGGACTTGTGTAAAAAATTCAGGAGGTTTCTTTATTTTAAAAACATGTAAGCGCCAGGAACAGCTTGTATAACTTTATTTGAAATTGGAGTATTTTTAGTCCAAAAACTTCCAGAAGAATTATACTGATAGAACCTCATCTTTTGCGAAGATAAGCTTCAAACAGATTATTGGGTAAGTGGAGAAATAAGTAGTTTAACAGGGTCCATGATGTCCAATTGCACAGGGGAGGTAAATGGCCCCGGGTTGGCGTCCATCCCCCTTCAATGCAAATGTAGTCAGGAAAAGATTACTCCGATGGGAAAATCGAAGTTTTCAGAACCCATCTGGCTGCACCTGTATCTACAAGAAGGGGAATTGGTGGCCCTTTAATTTTGAAGATCGACAGTCAACACTGTTCAAATATAACAGGGTGTTCTCTGAAGCATTGAGTAAAATGGGAGACAAGTTTTTTGCCGGAGTCCTATGGCTGAGACGATAAGGTGCTTGAGGTTGGGAAACGATAAGATTATCTTGAGGAATCTGTTGGGACTGAAAATGGTTAAATTGGGAAATTGAGGGCCCCCGAAAGGATTATTTGTAGGGCTGAGGTCTCGTTGTGTTTTTTTGGTTTAATCTTGGCGTTTTGATATTCAAAAAAAATGATACTTAGGTTTAAGTTGATTATATCTTTTAGGGTATTGCGTTGTTGCTGTCCATTGGTACAAAATTCCTTTTTTTCATCACGAGCTTTAGGGGGCGGCACTGCCTCATGATATGTCCGGGTCGGTTGCATAAAAAAAAGTTTTTTTCTTGGTTTCGGCCCTTTTCCGCCAGGGTGATTTCTGGAAAGGTGTGAACCCTTTCTCGGGTTTGGGGTCAGTTATAACCAGGAAAACTTGCATTGGTTATTGTAGAGTATGCTCTGGCTAGCATAGAGCCCCGGGGAGCTCTTGAAATAGGGCACTTTTGAAACCTTCTTTTAAATGTTGGGAAAGAATCAGTCTGTCCTTGCAATGGAGAGAAGTTTAATTCCGGGTTTTCTCTCATTTCTTTCGAATAGTTTCAAATCCCAAATAGGTTTAATAAACCTATAACAAACGCCGTTGAAAAGAGGATTTTGGGGAGCTTTTTGTGTTCGTGTCAAATCCATGGGCCTGGAATAAGGCGACATTTTGTGATAAAAATTCTTCACGGGTTCATTTTGGACCTGATAGAATTACAGTTTCACTGAGGTTCAGCAAGCGTTCCTTCCCCAAGAATGAAGACGATGGGGAACTCTTTCCCCCGATGATTAATACGATGTCCCCAACATGTCTTCTTTTAGAAACTAATTTATAAAAGGGCCCCAAAAATAATCCCCAGCCTTGATGCTGGGGAAATGGTATAGAACTTTCCCAAAGGGAGAATATGTCCCCTTTTGTATCTGGGTGATCCCGGTAAAATGCCATGGTTTTTTCTCAGGGCTGGCATTTTGGCATAATTTTGACTTGTTCGGGTAAAAGCACGTAGATTGGGTTGAATCCGGGGGGGTTTGTGGCTGGCGCTGATGGATGAAAGGTAGAACCGGCGAGAAAAGGAAACCATGGCTGAGTCGGTATGATGCGGTGCTGCCGAGGTAGGGGTAAGTCCAGAATGAGTCTGGTTCTGGGGGTGGAGAGAAGTGGGTTAGGTGCAACGGAACTGAGGCTATACTCCTACAAGGGGAAGTTGTCCTGGGAGAGTTAGTGTTTGAAAGGGAGGCCATGTAGTCTTCAGACATTTGGCCATAGCGTCGTTAGTACCACTATCCGATTTTCAGGGTACTGGAAGAATTGGGGTTTTCTCAAAAAATGCGGTATATGGGCCGAAAACATGCCATTTGGGAACGCAAAGATGCCCAAAGAAATAAGCGGTAAAACAGCGTTTTAACTTTTTTCGCAAAAGGGGGACTTTAATACTTAATAGTTTTTTTTCAGCACAAACCCCAAAATTTCATGGGATACATTTTTTATCCGGTTTTAACACATGCATAATGAATCACATTTTTAAACTCTCCTAAGCACATCTGTGGCTGTGAGCAATAGGAAAAATATTGGAGTCCTTTAATTTGGATTGCAGAGTTGGTCCTGGGGATCCTTAGCTAAGGAACTTTCCCCCTCCTAATTTCTTTTTCCATTATCACTGAAACAAAATAGGGGCTATAGATGAGGAGGGTTTTTAGAATGTCCCAATCTGGAGCAAAAGGGGGTAGTGGTTGCGGGGGGATTGTATTTTTCAGGTGTGCGGAAGAACGTTTTTCACACACAGTTCAGATCAATGTTTTTCATTAGTAGTTACAAGTAAGTGCATGGAGGAGAGCGGAGTCAATGTTAGGGGTTTTCAAATGGCCGCTGTTCAACTCAACCCGGAACTTCCGGGGGCGTTTTGGATTGGGTTAGGCTACAAATATGGGCCCAGGAAATGCAAAGGGCGTGGGGTTTTGGTTTTTCCTTTCCCGGGTACGAGAATGTTTGGGCTTCAAAAAAATGGCTTTCAAAAAAAATGGGGTTTCTGGCACGGGAGCTGAGGGAAAAATACCGGGAGGGGCAGGACAAAACAAATGGGATCAAATGTTGTACGTTTCCCTCCCACAATCTAAAACCCAAATTTCAGTTTAAGGAATTTGATGACGTCATCCACCAACATTTAAATTTGCCATCTTTAAATGGGGGCGCTCACTCTTTATACATATGCATTTCCTCAAATCCTTCTTTTTTTTTTCATTCTTTCAAGTAATTATCGTTTCAAGACATCTTTTTTCTTTTAGGTTGTCTCCCCCCCCTGCTACTTTTTCTCCGTGATTTATGCTCGTTACACTAGCGTAATTTTTCTTTTTTCCCCAAGTCTTTTCTATTTTTTCTCTTCGATCAAACACTCGACTCACCCTTTTACTGGGGCGCTATCATTTTCAGTAAAGCCATAACGCCGAGGGGAAAAAAATGTGCTGGGGCGAAACCCCCTTAACAGTGCTTAATCGAAGCCAAGGTTATACCCTCCAGAATTTCATTGAAAGATAACAATGATGTAGCGTGAATATAAAAATTAAACCCTGAATGCAGTTTTTTTTTTTTTTAACTAAAATAAAACAGAACAAATTAACCACAGTAGTTTAGGTTTAAACCCCCTACAACCTAACACCAAACAATTTCTTTTGCTCTCAGAGATAATCTCAAAATCATCTGATTATACCTCGTATAACAGGCAATCTCAAACCATCTGTCTATACCCCTGATAACAGGCTAATCTGAAATGTCTTCGTCTATAACAGGCTTTATCAGAAACCAAGATCTTCTGTCTATAACAGGCTTATGCTACTCTTTAACCTTTCTTCAGTCGTCTGTCCCATAACAATCTGTATATAACTGTATCATATAATGTATATAACTTATTACGTCGCTTTTCCCCCATATCTCTTTTTTTTTCCCATCAGACCCAGTTCCTACCACACTGAAATATAACCCAAAGGAAAATACACTATCCATCATTACTTTTAAACAACAACAGAGGCATTAATTTGAAGCGTTAAAAGGGATACGCTAATACGCTACAGTACCCCAAACCCCAGCTAGAGGCACACCTGAACCTTACACAGGGCTCCTAAAGGGGGGCGACAACCACGAAAATACTTTTACTAAAGTCCGAAAAACAATAATCACAGACTTATAAAAAATCGCAAAACTTAACTGTTTTTTTGTGGGGTTTTATCAGGGCCCCCCCAAATGATTCGGGCACCCAGGGCCGTAAAGTCATGGTAAAAGGGATCACCCCCCCCCGGATATCCTCGGGGGGGGATTTTAGAACAAAGGCACCACTGTCAAGTTTTTTTAAATCATGTGTGGAATCTAAATCTGTGTATCCACTCTATCTACCAATTAAATACCTCCTCCGAAATTAATATTATTATTATTATTTTTGTCTGCCTTGGCAGTCCCAGAGCTCGAGAGACATATCGGACACCTTCCGTTTCGTGACATTAAATCTGCTGTAATCAAACAGTAAATTTACCTTCCAATGAGAACTTATTATAATCTCTCATGATTATTTATCACTACATGAGATTGGTTTTAACTTGGCGTGTCCCCTAAGAGAACAATGTTATAATTTTGCATGTAAACGTATGAGTCGATTACCTGATATGAGACATTCCAAAAAACTAAACGCTCTCCTCTGTATTAATACCTGGAGGAGAGGAGGAAGGCCTTGAAATCTGGCATCCTAGCAGACACTACATCTGGCCTCAGGAAAGCAGTGAGAGAGATATCTATAACTTACGATAATGATGTATCAGCAGTAAATTTGTAGCAGTTTAAACCAAACTATCTGACTGAGCTAAAAAGAATGTAATGGATGAAACAGACGTTCTGATGTTTTTTTCCATTAAAATAACCAACTGACAGTATGACCAATAAACCTGTCTGACCCCCCAGATTTAAAATACAAGACTCTGCCACGGAAAAAGAGGACAGTCTTTCAACCACACTATTTTAGCGATTGAAATGGACATTGACTATCCCTGTCCATAGTAACTCTACCATCTAGTTCAACAGCTCTTCCTGTACACCCTCGTTGTATAAATTCAATAGGACATATTTGCGTATCGCTATTATTGTACATGTCCAGTTTTTTTAGTAGTTTAATTCTAAAAAAAAATACATTTTTAAAAATTAAAGGATGGTCGAATCCCATCACGTCTTTGTTTCTACATTTTTTTTTAATTGTATCAAATGGGGTTGTCTCACTAAAGAGGAATGCTCTAAGCTATTTAAAGATCTTGCAAAAACAAGTCATTCTAGCGCAATATGTGTCCATTTAACAGTGTCCCCTACCATATTCCTATTATCCTGACAGCGACCATCACCATCACTCCTTGAGCCCCACTCTGACATTGTGAAGAACAAATGTCTGTAGAAACCACAATTTAATTACATAGGAACAGTAAATTAATAGCTGCATTTTCACAGCAACATGCCCCAACAAATTCAGACATGACCCTTGAGCCACTTTTGACAATTAGGCCGCAGAAACAAATGTCTGTTAGAAACAACATTTTTTTTTTATAAATAGGACCTGTAGTATTGCTGCATTTTCACAGCAGCATGACCGCAAAAAATTATAAAAATGTCTTACTAATTACCACTGATTAAAAAATTGTAGAGAGAGAAAATGCCACTTAGAAGCAGACCACATTTCTGTCTCCAAAGTACACATGGTTATTAGCTGTATCCACAGCACCATAACCATCAACAGATTAATAAAATATGACTCCCAGCTCAATAGATAAATATGTGAGGGAGAAATGCCACGTAAAGCCATATTTCGTTTCCAAAAGGGAGAAAAAGCTAGGGGCCCGCATCTTGTCCGCTCCTCCTCCGTCCGGTGAACCTGATTTTTTCAAGGCCCAAAATCGTTCCAAAACATTACACCACAATGGTCATGCGAAAGGGCCATTGTCCGAAACTGGCCATTTTGGTGGCTTTTTCAAAACGGCAAGGAGGGTTCAGACTTTTTCCCTGCCTCCACCTCGTTGGCTCAACCCCCGAGTCCGCACCTCTGCTTGTCAGGCCATTTTGTCCCTTCGGACTGCAAATGCATTGCGCTGCTGCCACAATCCCTGGAGCATTGGAGGTGGAATTCCAGCTGTTGCCACTCAGCAAATGAACGGTTGACGGGGAGGCCGAGCTGACGCTGAAAAACGCACCAGGGGGGACAAAGCAGGTCAATGAGGAATCGAACTCAGACCTGGGCCCTTTCCCCTCAGCGGGCATTCTAACCCCGGTAGCTCTTTAGAAAATTTGGACAAAAGGGTTAATGACAGTGGGGGGAAAGGGGATTGCTCCACCTCCCGATTTTAAAGGGGCAGCACAGATTTAGACCGTTTATCGCAACCACCTTGCCTAGCAAAAGGGGATCTGGTCACCCAGCCAGCACTCGCTCGTTCGGAGACCCAAAACTCCTGACCTGTGTGTGGACGCCTCCAAACAGATTAATTTTCAACAGGGGCCGGGTTTCTCTGGGCACTGAAGCCACCAGAGACCGGGGGGGAAAAACCCCCTTCACCATCCCTCTTTTTTCAAGAGCATCCCCGAGCCTGAGACCCACCGCACCCACCAGAACATCCACCCACTCACCCATGCGCTCACGAGATAAGCGGTTTTGGAAACGTGTTTACTAGTCCATGTGTCGGTGTCGATGCTTTTCCGACACAATGCAACAACGCACTTCATTTAGATGACCGTGCTTCCAGGCAGGGATGCTTTTCTGGCAAAGAAATGCCTCCCCGGGCATCTGGTATTTGGGGCAGGCGGGGGCCATGACATGGCGGAACCCCTGTTCCACCAAGGGAAAAAGGGGCAACTTTCCAACCCAAAAACCGGGCAAAATGCCAAAATTCAGGTTTTTGTTTTTGGGGGGTTTTGGGTTTAAAATTGTTTCTTCTCTACCCAAAAGGGGAAGACAGAAGGCGGGCTGCAGACGGCCCAGTACGGGTGCGGTCTCAAACTGGGGGAAGGGTAGGAGGGGTTTCGGGTGGTGCTGGTTTTTACTCAGGCACGGGGGGGCTGAATGGGGGCTGACCCCTGACTGACTCTGAAGACATGGGCAGCGGGGAACCTTGGTGGGGCGAGGAGGGGAGACAGAGGGGGATAGTTTTTTTGTAAGCCCAGCATCGGTGTGGCCTTTTTGGGCCCAAAGTGTTCCCCTCCATTTCAACTCAACATTCGCTGCATGTGCCCCTAACATGTTGGTGGGGGTTAAACACCTAAGACTTGCCTCTACTGAGCTTTCAGAAAAAGGCGGCATATGACATCGCTGGGTGAATCAGAGGCTTGCTAAAAAAGGCCCAGGTTTGAGAGTCCGGGACTTTTGACCGGCGTAACGAGGACGTGTTTCCGCGACGGGGGCTGGCGGAATCATATCAGCGGACCCCCCTTTGCGACCCGTCTGACACTACCCCATCGTCTTCCCCTCGTCCAGTATAAAAGCGCTCCAAGGGAAATTCGCAAAAAGACCAAACTTTGGATCCACAATTTAAATCCATCAACATCATCACTCCAATACTTCTCGCCACATTCTCATCCAGGAGCTGGGGGCACAAGCAAAGCACTCCCAAGGCGTTCCGACCGCCGGGATTTTTGCAGTTTGACCATTTTTCCTTTCTCCCCCCCTTTATGGCTCAGTAGTTGGGCGCAGACGCCCAAAAATCATCCTTTTTGGGCCTCTTGACTTTAACACCTTCTGACCCAACCGCATTTTGTCATAAAAATTTTTTTCAGAAAATGGATTATCCCATTTTGGGGGTACCAGAGAAAATTTGGCTCCTTCGCTTCATTTTGGACAGATGTTTTATGAGCTAGGGAAAGACATTTAAGGCCTGCGGGAGACGGGAGATAATACTGTAGCAGTTGCATTAACCACTGAAAACAGATTGCGCGCTGTCGTTACTAAAAAATTCACAGGCCCGACTCAGCGATGACATCCGACTCCTGCAACCACGATCCGCTGGCATGCGGGTTTTCGCCAGCACTGAAGGACACCTTCCCCCTTTGGGGACCTCTACCCCCATGTCCACCACCCCTTTTGCTCCTTACCCCCTGCAATTTTGCTCCATGTTTTAAAAAGGGGAACAAATTTTTTAAAAGTATGAAAGATTTTGACGTCCTTATTAAAAGGGCGGCAAATCACAGCTATTCTTAAATCCCCTAATTTCCTACAGAAAACTAGGATTGAAACGAATTGTTTTTAACGAATACCTGTGAAACGGTCTGGTGGAAGAACCGTAAGCAAAAAATCAAATGTTCTTTTTTCATCCCAGGGGATTTACAAGCCCAGTAGGACTAGAATTGATAGTTTTCAACAAACTTTATACAATGCGCTATCTGCGCCAATGAGATTCAACATCAAAATAAAATTTTCCCCAAAATTTCACAGGAAATGAAAAAATTTGCGTTTTTTTGCAGCAATACAAAAAAAGAACATTGCTAAACATTTTTTTTATCAAAAGTCGACAAACATAGCTATTTGAAAAAAAACTAGGGCCGCACCACTACAAACAGCTATTTAAAAATTTTTTAAATAACAAACGGGGGTTTTTGACCTGAATAAAAAGGTCAAAATTTCTGTATAAAATTTTAAATACAAGGTGGTCTAGAACAAAAAATGGGGGGCCCACCAAAGTAAAAAAAAAAAACCTATTTGAAAAGAAACGGGGTAAAAAAGGGGGTTTTTTCACCCAAAAAATACACCTGCTGGGCTAAAAAGTTCGTTTCCTATTGTAATACAAAGTGGGGTTTTTTTGAAAAAAAAAAAAAACTGGGCTCACCAAAGTGAGAAACACTACTTAAATTGTGTACTGATACAAAAGGTTTTTTTTTTTGCACCTATGAAAACAACACAATTTCTAGCAAATTTCTTATGGGAAAAATAAGTACACAATTGGGTTTTATAACAAAAATCCTGACCCAAAATGAAAAAAAAAAACCCATTTAAATAGTGTACGGATAAAAAAAGGTGGGTTTTTTTCACCTTGAAATACACCTGATTTTTAATAGAAAAATTCGTTCCCTTTTTTGTACAAAGTGGGGGCTTTGAACAAAACGGGGCTGCACAAAAGGAAAAAAAAAAAAACGAATAAAAATCGGTATGGAAAAAAAGGGGGGTTTTTTCACCTATCAAAAATACAACCCGCAGTTACTAGAAAATTTTTGAAACCTAATAAAAAACAGCGCACAAATTTCAAGGACATTTCACCAAAAAACTGCCAAAAACTGTTAATAAAAAGCAATTCAATCATTTCCAAAGCATCCGGACTACACAAATACACTCTCCTTTCAAAAGCCCCTCCCCCGCTGCCTTGTTTCCCCGCACCACCCCCTCCCCCCCCCCCTGTACAGCCAGATGCTTCTTTTCAAAATCTCAGCCAACTACTAAAAACTGAAATTTCTCTAATCTACCAATTCAAAGTTCACAACTAAAAGCAAGTTTCATTTTGAAAAAAGAAATTTTTTCGCTGAGCTGTAATCAGGAGAAAGCTTCCACCAAAACACAACCATACACAAAACCCCAGTAAATTTTTTTCGCACACCCACTCACCCTCTTTTCTCTAACTAATTTGCTGGGCCCCCAAAATGTAGGAACCCGAAAAGGCGCAATAAAAAAATGATTATGCCAGATTCTCACCTAAATTTAAAAGCGGTCGAAAAATTTTTGATCAACCCAAAAACCGGCCGATCTCAACTTTGTGATTAAAATTTTGTTCAAAAACTAATCAACACATATCAACTGTACCATTTCCTTTTCTAAAACCTTTGATGGCTTGTGTGAGAATAAAAGTTTTTGTAATATCCTGCTTTTCCCCCATTAAAAACCAAAAACCCAAACAAAAACCCCAAAATTATTAACTTTTTTGACAAAGAAAAAATTCCCTCACTCACTGCATGGCCCAAAAAAATAACAAAGCTCCAGCCCTATCCCCATCTGAGGAAACACTACCTAACCCCGACAACCATGCTTCCCAAATAGACCAAGAAGCCTTGTAAACCTTTTAAGTCCCCACTACCAGCGATGCCTAAATAAACCTCCCTACTTCATGCAAACCAAGTCCTACAGATGATTGGGGCAATCCACTCCAGTGTCTGCTGCGCTCAGAGCCAGTTCCAGGAAACGGTCCCACTGCATATAAGACAGAGCGTCAGCTAAAGCATTTTGAACTCCCGGACCGTGTTCCGCCACAACCCAATCATTCAAATCCAAAGAATGCAACACCAACTGTCTCAGCAAATGAATCACAGAGGGAGACGAGACAGACAAGGAATTAATAGCCTGCATCACCCCCATGTTTTCACAATAGAAACAAACTTTCTTATCCCACAACCGGACGCCTCATATTTCGACACCCACAACAATAGGTAACAATTTTAAAAGTGTCAGGTTATGAGATAAACCTTACTCCATCCACTGGCCAATGACCCACACACCACTCACCTTGGCAGTAAGTCCCAAAACCCACACCTTCAGCAGCATTTGTAGAAATGTCAATCTCCTCATTACTGACCTGCACATCAATCATAATTGGACCCACTATAACGGCTCAAAATACTCTCCCAAATCTTGAGGTACTCACTAAGATCAGCTGTCAAATGAATATAAAGGTGAGAATCCCTGATTCTCGAAGTGGCAACTGCCAATCGCCTACAAAAAACACGTCCCATAGGAATAATCCTGTATGCAAAGTTCAACTTCTCCAATAGGGATTCCATGTCAACACGAGAGACAAAGGGCAACATCTATGAATTTGCCTTGCCATTTTTTGCCATATATTGATGGCTCTATAGCTGTAAGAACAGTCTTACAGCCAAACTTGGTGCAATGTGCTCCTCGTTATATTTACTATTTTGCCATAGGCAAACTTAAACTCTATCAGTTCTCAATCTATAAAACACTAAAACATAACTTTTATTATGTACTTAACCTCTATACACACTATATAAAAACCTGATTTCTAACCTCTCTATTTTTCCCTTTCTACTTCTGAAGGAATAACTCCCTTTCCATTACCAAGTCTGGTTGGACCCCACCTACTGCAGGAAAACCTTATATATACAGTAATTTACTAACTCCAGTAAGGAATCCCAAGCATCCTACTTGGACAGTTATCCCTAATCTAATGGACATAAAACATAAAAGGCTTTCTTGTAACACCCTCTGCAGCGGGTGATACTTTGTAGACAGAGGTGAGAAATCACAATTTAAAATGTCATGCCTGACCTCCCCAACAGGTTTCACCAGCTAAACTGGCTTCATCAGGGGTAAGAAGTCTGGTCACATGTGGTGTAGCTCAATTACCTTTATATCCTCTTAGGTACACACCCTATTCAGGTGCTCACTAATTAGCCATCAGAGAATCCACAGAATCCATTCCCCCTTTTTGCTCTCTTACATGCATACTGACACCATGCTCCCATAAACAACATTCCTCAGACACACTCACCATCTCCATAGCGGGCTTGCGCCCTATCTTAGCATGCCGCCCATGCCTGCGTGCTGTACTAATGGAGATATCTGTCCTGACTGTGATGGACTTCCGTCCAACTTCTCTTATATTATTGTGTCTGCGTGGCTCACCTAGAACGAACTAAACAGAATAGATGTTACATTCCACAGCACACTACCAGCTTTATCACCTCCCATGAACCCCTTCTCCTCTATGTCTGATATGCATATTCATTGGGAATACATACTCCATTGTACTATACACTATTGTCTTAGTCTCTTCCCATGAACCACTTCTCCTCTGTATCTAATATACATATTCATTTTAATAAAACTATGCATATTCATTGGGAATACACACTCTATTGTACTGTACACTATTGTCTTAGTCTCTTCCCATAAACCCCCTCTCCTCTGTATCTGATATACATATTCATTTTAATAAAGCTACAGGCCCTATGGTTAGCCCGCCCTCCCTCCTGCAACTTCACCATTAAAGATTCCCTCTTACAGGTCACGGCTAGCCACATTATTCATCACGTCACAATGGGAATATGCAGAAACGTTAATACATTCGTGCTCCATTGTATTTATATACAGTGTATTGCATGTATTGCATTCAAAATTAGCACAAAATCTACGCAGCGAGCAGAAACAATAAATCTATACCTAAATAGATGTATACATCAATAGATGGTAATCTACTCCCGAACTGCGTCTCATCATAGCAACGTAAGTGTATATATTATATAGTTCAGTTGTAAACAAGCTCTTCATGCACAAAAACAATATACATATATCCCAATTTGTTAAATAGAAACTGTGGCATCATGTGATCAATACCTATCATCATTGCAAGACACAGGGAAAATGGGGGACAAGGTGGAGGCAGAAGAAGCAGGAGGGAGATGGGGGAGGAGAGAAAAAAAAAACACCTATGTGAACTCTGATGCTCCTATAGTCATGTATTCAATGGTGCTATGTACCACTGACCGTGGGATGGTAGTGAAGAATTATTCAAGGACTTTGTATTTAGACTCAATGATAATGAAATTGGATAAAATTCCCCCTTTGAAATTCACGGAGAAAAAAAATTTTTTTGGATCTTAAAATTTATGTTGGTGAAAACAAGCAGATTAAAAAAAAAGATATTTTGGAAAAAATACGGCTACCAATAGTTTGTTCACTTTTCTGGTTGGATCCCCTTCTCAAAAAAAAAGGGACCCCCATAGGCCCAATTTTCTTGGGGCCTGTAAAAATTGCTCTATTTTAGAGGCTTTCAAGAAGAATGTATAAATTAAATGCACGTTTTCGGGCGGGGGTTTCCCCTAAGAAATGTTTGAGGAAGGCTTTTAATGGGCTTTGACTGTGAAAAAGGAATTTATTAATCAGTAAACAAAAGAGAAGGAAAAAATGATTTAATTCGCTGTATTGGTTTATTTTGATAATAGGCAAGAAATGAGAGGTTTCTTAGAAACTTTGGGAACTTCAAAAGCAGACCCAGTACTCTGAGGGATTCCAAATATCCTAGTGTCACTATAAAGGGAAAAAATCTTAGGGATAAATTTGTGCATAGTCTTTTTGGGGGAGAGACACTTTTGGAAGTACATAATGGTAAATGAGGGCTAAATTTGGGGGCATCTGTGTAAAAAGCTGGGGGAAAAAAGGGGCGATCGGGATGAGTTTTGTTGCAGGAAGGGGGAAGATGGATATATAGACTCAATACATTAAACCCCCAAGGGCCCTAAATGAAATTTTCATTTTTCAGCATTTTATTTAATCTTGCGATTCCCATAATTTTTAAAGAAACATAAATATGTGTTTAAGTAGGTCAGGGGTACATAGCAGGTTAAATAAGACTATGGGATCAGAGTTCACATGGGTTTTTATTTTTTTCTCCTCCCCCATCTCCCCCTGCTTTTCTCCTCCACCTTGTCCCCCTTTTCCCTGTGCTTGCAATGAGATATATTGATCACTGATGCCACAGTTTCTATTTAACAAATTGGGATAATGTATTTGTTTTTGGCATGAAAGCTTTTTACAACTGAACTATTAATATTACTTCTTTTTTATGTGAGAAAGCAGTTTTCGGGAGTAGATTATCATCATTATGTATACATTATTTAGGGATAGATTATTTTTGCTCGCTGCGAGATTTTTTGTAATTTTTAATGCAAAATGCAATAACTTTATTATAAATACAAAGGGGCCAAAATTATTAACGTTTCTGCATATTCCATTGTGACGTGATGAAAAAAGTGGCTAGCCGGATTGTAAAGGGAATCTTTAAAGGTGAATTGCAGGGGGGAGGGCGGGCTAACCCTGGGGCCCGTTGTTTATTAAAATGAATATGTATATCAATTTCAGGGAGAGTGGGTTTTTGGAAAGAGACAAAAAAATAGTGTCATACAATGGAGTGTGTATTTTCCCCAAAGGAATAGCATAGTTTTTTTTAAAAAGAAATGTATATTAATACAGAGGAGAAGTGGTTCATGGAAGAGACTAAGACAATAGTGCCAGTACAAAGGATTATGTATTCCGAAAGAATATGCATATAGACATGGAGAGAAAGGGGTTCATGGGAGGTGATAAAAGGGGATATCGTGGAATGTAACATCTATTCTATTTTGTCCATTCTAGGTGAGCCACGCAGACACAATAAAATAAGAGAAGTTGGACGGAAGTCCATCATAGTCAGGGAAGATATCTCCATTAATACAGCCCAGGCGGGGCGGCATGGTGACATAGGGGCAACCCGCTAGGAGATGGTGAATGTGTCTGGGAATGTTTTTTTTGGGGTTGGGGGTCGTATGCTGTAGGAGAGCAAAAAGGGGGAAGGGGTTTTTTGGGTTCCTGAGGGTAATGTGTCACCCGAAAAGGGTGTGTCCTAAGAGGATATAAAAGTAAGTGAGCTACCCACATGTACCCCCAACTTCTTTCCCCTTTGGAAGCCGGGTTTAGTGGTGAAACCTTGGGAGGTCAGGCATGACATTTTAAATTGTGTTTCTCACCTCTGTCTACAAAGTATCACCCGCTGCAGAGGGTGTTACAAAAGGGGCCTTATATGTTTTTGTCCATTAGATTAGGGGTAACTGCCCAAAAAGGACTTGGATCCATTATAGTTGTAAATTACTGTATTATAAGGTTTTTTCCCGTTAGTAGGTGGGGGGTTTCCCCCAGCTTGATAAGAAGGGAGTTATTTCTTTAGAAGGAAGGGGAAAAAAAATTTAGGGTTTGGGGAAACAGGTTTTTAAATAGTGGTTTTTAAAAGGTTAAGACAAATAAAAGTTAGTTTTAGTGTTTTAAATTGGAACTGATAGGTTTAAGTTTTCCCATGGCAAAAAAAATAAGTGATTAAAAAGCACTCTCTCTGTTCTTTCGAATTCCCATTTTTTGGGAGATTATGTGCTCCTCGTGACACATTTTAATGCGCCATAGTTTGGTGTGAAACTGGCATGCAAACTTTGGTGCATAACACACTATGCGCCAATTTGTAATGTTAAAAATGTTTGCCGCATAACACTGTAGTATTAAACACTCCTCTACATCTATTTAAAACTGGTATGTCAGCATAAAGTTACAAAAATGGCGTATAAAAATTCATAGATGTCACCCATAGTCTCCAATCGCGCCAAACTCTGGTTAAAACAGGCCAATAACTCCCTGAAACTACCGGCCAACTCCTGCCAAATGACAACCTCCCCACCCCCACTCGCAGTGTGCACTAATGGAAATGGACTAATGCTGAGACCTGACCCGCTACCTACCCTTGAGGCAAACAGAGGGAAAAGGACAAAACACAGAAATCATACTCACCTGATTACGCAGGAGCTGTGATTCCACCAGTCGCCAATCCAGATGCAAGACAATTGCCACTGCTTCTGGCTGATTGCCTTCACCTCCTCCTTGGATAAAGTCATCATGCTCAGGCTCCACAAGGGCATGGTCATCTGGCTGCGAAACGGATGAAGACAGCCGAGGGGGTAAATGTTCAGTTGAAGGAGGCAACACACTCTCAGGTCGCTGTCTGAATGTTGCTCGTCTGCAGAGCGCTGGCCCCTGTCCTGGTCAATGGAAATACTGGCACTGGGTGACAGATGGTAAATTGGGCAATGTCGTCTGGCAGGTCCTCCAACTGGCACAAGCTTTCTCGATGCAGCAGCAGCAATTGCAGCTGCTGTGTCTGTCCCTTACAGGCTGGGAGTGTAATAAACACCTGTGCTGTCTGTGACATCACCATGCCCCGCAATGCATTGTGGGCATTGCTGGGCATGGTGACTGACAGTTGTCATATAGATCAATATACAGCAGTTCTGCTCTGTACCGATCTCTATTGTATCAGTGATGTGAGGATCACTGATGCAAATCCCCTGTGGGAAAAAGTGAAAAAAAAGTAAATTTTTAAAAAAAAAAATAAAAGTAAAATAAAAACACAAAAAATTAAATAAAAATATGTACATCGCCCTTTACAAGTGCCAATCACCCCAAAAAAGATGAAAAAAAATAAAGTACACATATTTGGCATTGCCACGTGCATAATGACCTAAGCTTGAAATCTCTCATGTTAATTAACCCGCACAGTGTACACAGAAAAAAAATCACAGAATTGCAATCTTTGTTCATCCACATAAAATGGAATAAAAAGCGATCAAAACTCATATAAACACCAAAGTGGTACCAATTAAAACATTAGTTCATCCCACAAAAAAAGCCTTGACATAGTTCTGTGTATGGAAACATAAAGTTATGCCTACCAGAAGATAGCGATGCATAAATATTGTTTTATACAATAAAAAAAAAACATTTTTTTTTTAAAAACGCTTATACATTAGGGATGATCAATTATAATCGACAAAGTTGAAATCGGCACGGTTTTTAGGTTGATCGGAAATTTCCGATCACGCGATAATTTAGGTGAGAATCTGCGCATAATCTATTACTATCGCGCCACTTTCAGCTCTTCCTTTTCATTTTGGCGGCCAGCAAATCAGTTAGAGCATAGAGCAGGGTGAGCTAGGTGTTTCAAAAGTCATGGACTGTGATGTGTTTTGGTTGTCATTGGTTGGAAAAATCACATGACCTCGTTTTGCATAGAACAGCCCTTCCTGTTCAGCATCAGTGTGTCAGTGTGTCTCATAAGAGCAGGACGTATGTTAGATCTCTCCTCAATACTAGTGTTGAGCGATTACGTTGGTAATCGACATCGGTCGATGGTAGATAGTCGACCATCATCGACAAGATAGTCGATGGTCGATGGTAGATTATGATCCATGACCATTAAAGTCTATGGGAGAGCAACAACACGTTCATTTTTTACACCCAAAAGGGTGGAGAAGCTGGAATTAACATTCCACACAGTCAAATGGATACCTGATACATCTTAGGCAAACCACTTAGGCTATAAAAGCCACAGAAAAAACTCACAACACCATTCACTTCCCTGTCTTCACCACAGCATGACCCTTAACTGGATGGGCCCACAAATTAAAAAGTGCCAGAAGGCAGTATGTTTGAACCATCATTTTATTTGAACTGGACATTGAATATCCCTGTCCTGGAACGCGCATGGCCCCAAACCTGCAAGACCCCCAGATTTAAAAAGTGCCGGAAAAGGAGTCTTTCAACCACCATTTTAATTGAACTGGACATTTGACTATACCTGTCCTGTACCCACAGTATGACCATTTAAACCTGTTGACCGACAGATTAAAAAGTGCCGGAAAAAGCAGTCTTTCAAACCCCCATTTTAGTTTCACTGGACATTGACCATACCTTTCCTGGGCCCCAGCATGAGCCCCAAACCTGCATAACCCCAGATTTAAAAAATGCCGGAAAAGGAGGCTTTCAACCACCATTTTAGTTTCACTGGACATTGACTATACCTGTCCCGGGCCCAGCATGAGCCCCAAACCTGCATGACTCAAGATTAAAAAGTGCCAGAAAAAGGGTCTTTCAACCACCATTTTAGTTTCACTGGACATTGACTATACTGTCCTGGGCCACAGCAAGAGCCCCAAACCAGCATGACCCCAGATTAAAAAATACCGGAAAAAAGGAGTCTTTCAAACAACTTTTAGTTTCACTGGACATTGACTATACCTGTCCTGGACCGCAGTATGACCATTAACCCTGTCTGACCACCAAATTAATAAGTGTCGGGAAAAGGAGTATTTGAACCTACATTTTAGTTTCACTGGACATTGACTATACCTGTCCTGGGCCACAGCATGAGCCCCAAACCTGCATGACCCCAGATTAAAATGTGCCCGAAAAAGGAGTCTTTCAAACAACATTTTAGTTTCACTGGACATTGACTATACCTGTCCTGGACGCAGTATACCATTAAACCCGTTGACCCCCCAAAATTTAAAAAGGGGCGGGAAAAGAGTCTTTGAACAACCCTTTTTTGTTTCATGGACATTGACTATACCGTCTGGGTACGATGGCCCCAAAACCCGCACGACCCCTTTTAAAAAAGTGTGGAAAAAAGGAGTCTTTTACCACCCCTTTTGTTTCATGGACATATACTGTCCTGTCCCGGGGAGTGGCCCCCCCGTTGAGTGCGGGGCCATTGAGCTTTATTGGAATATGGAAAAAAACTTTGGCAATTTTGAAGAAAAAGTTGTTAGAAAAACATTTTTTTATAAAAGGACCTGTAAATGTAATGTCCCCAGCAAAAAAGCCCCAAAAAATCAAGCAGACCCTTTGCCCCTTTTGGCAATTGTGAAGAACCATGTCGTTGTATAACATTTTTTTTTTTATGGCTGTAGTATAGCTGCATGTCACAGCAAAATGCCCCCCAAAAAAAACAAAACATGACCCTTGGCCACTTTGGCGATTGGTGAAAACAAATGCTGTTTGAAACAACTTTATTTATAAAGGACCTGTAGTATTGCTGATTTCAAAGCAGCATGACCCAAAAATTATAAAAATGACTTCTCAGCCAGTTAAAATTTTGAGGGGAAAAGCCACTTAAAAGCCAATTTTGTTCCAAAAGGACCCTGATTTTGTGTATTCACGACTGACCCCAAAAAAATTATAAATTGACTTTCAGCCCCCTATTAAAAATGTGGGGGAGAAATGCCCTTTTGAAAACCCATTTCTGTTCCAAACCTAATTTTGGTATCTCACGCAACTGACCTCAAAACATTGACAATGCAAAAAAATTTAAAAATAAATGAGTAAATGGGAAAAAGGTTTTGTCTGAAACTTGCTGTCTTTTTTCAGCTCCTCACGCAAAACCAGCAAAATGAAATGATAGGAAAAAGAATAAAATTGCAGTAAGAAATTTATTTAAAAAAAAAAAGTTTTCAAGAGGCCCCTTTTTTTTGAAGAGGAAGTGAAAATAGACGGAACAATCGGTGCCTCGGCAATAGGGCCAAACTTTATCAAGATCCATGGCCCCGATTCAACTTTATGAAGTCCCCAAAGATCCATTTTTGTGGAAAGCCCGGTGCGTTTGTCTGTAATGAC
>JAODAL010017635.1:0-77111 GCA_025379985.1 Phyllomedusa bahiana
CGATGGACGATACGAATTCTGGCGCCATCGGGTCCTTTCCTTTTTTGTGTAAGACTTTATGTAGAGCTGTGTCCCCTGATTGTAACATAGCCTTATTCTGATGATTTCCCCAAATACCCTTCTCAACGGAGCCGAACACCCCTTTCCCGTAAGATCTTATACACTTCACCAGGGAGCCCATCAGGGCCTGGGGCCTTGTTAGGGGGAAGATTCTTAATCACCGCTGCCAATTCCTCCTCATCGACCTCTGCATTAAGAAAGTCCCTATCCTGATTAGAATCCAACGTTGTGTAGACATAGTCAGTACAATGTGTCCTCAACATACAATATTAATTGGATCTGGGACGGCCTAAAAGCTATGGAAAACTGGTAATTGGTTCCAAAGCCCCAAAATGTCACCAACATAATGCAAAATGGAGATGAAAGAAAACGAAGCAGCTGCTAATCCATATAAAGCGCGTCCTTCAATATAACATCAGGTAGACCTGCTGGAAATAACTTGCTATACGGAGAACAGGAGCTTTTATGGTTCATTGATGGACTTTTTAGCATGTCCTTCCTTCCTTATAGAAATTTCTAGTAAACAAGTTAGTCTGCTTGAAAACAGTGTGTATAGGTTTCTTATCTCAGAGGTCATCTCATTACAGATCATCAGCTGACCTATTGCTGAACATCTGCCTCAGAGGTTGTGTAATATTACATGGCAGCCATTTAATGTGTGGACTGTGGAAATGTACCATAGCAGAGCATGTTGGCATCCCCCACTGTGACTGATAGACGGTGGTACAGAGTTCCCCTTCTATGATGTTTATATAAGACTTGGAAAAGCAAGATATTTTAGGGAAAGGGGTGTTCCCATCATAGATCACTAGGAAATGCCATCAAAGTTTAGAATCCGCACCTGAAAGTTACGGCTCAGAATGGAGAGCTGGTGGCACTTGCTCATGGCTCTCCATTCTGTTTTTTGGTGTCAGGACCGCTCAGCGAGCGGGAAGTGGATCCACCGGTCACCGCTAGAGTTGGCGTACCCTACGTCGGGGAGCGGAGTCTGAGGGGCCCCTTGTCTTCACCGGAAGCCAGGACGGGCTTTGCCACAGGGAATCCCCCAGGTCGCTACCCCTGACGCAGGACCCAGCGGTGACAGCCGTAGCAGGTAGCGCGGACACAGGGCTTACTTGAGCGTGGGACTGGAGTAGGCAGGACACCGGAGCGTAAAACCAGAGTAGGCAGGACTGACAAAGCAGGAGCGGAAACATAGACTCTAACGGAAAAGTCAGAGAGAATGCTAGCAAACACACAAAGACATCACTAATGCAGGGACACCAACAACTGGGCGCCGACGGCAGGAAGGGATATCTCTATAAGGCCCGTGCCCCAAGGCCATAGGTGGAAAGGGAACGCCAATAAGTACTGGCCTTTTAAATCCGAGAAAGCTGCTCGCACCCGCCCCTAATGGCTGGCAGGGATAGTGCAGGCAGAAGCAGAGACTGCCACACGCCGCTGAAGGAGGAAGCAGGACACGGCTAGGTGAGTAGCAGCGCAGCGCAGCGCATGCCGGGGCTGGCCGTGCGCCGTTACATTTGGGAGTTCTGCGCACAGTTAATTACACAACTCACCTGTACTCAGAACTCCCAGAGAACTGAATGGAGAGTCGTGTGCAAGTGCGACCTGCTCACTATTCTCAGCCATAACTTTAGGGGGGCCTGGTTCCGAGATAGATGCAAGTCCCAGAGGTGGAACCCACACCTAAAAGACTTTCATGGCATACCCAAGCGATATGCCATCAAAGTCTACATTGGGAACACCACTTTAAGGTACCTGGGAAGGACACATACAAGGCAGAAAAGATTGTTTACCTTGATGATCAAGGTGGACATTCCCACCAAGGTGGACATTCTCAAGATGTGTAAAGTGCATGCTTCACAAGATGTTCTCTATGCATAATTCACTTGTTTTAACCGTCAACGACCCTCTTCTTTTTCCTCTCCACGTTGCAGGAAGTATGCTGGTCGCTACTGGCGTGGCCTATCTTCTCTTGAGTAAGCGAAAGAAGAATAAAGATAAAGAGTGTATTGCACAGGCAGATTATTACACAGACCCATCAACCACGGCTGTTGCCCTAACAAGAGCTGGAGACACCGAGCAAACCTACACCTTCAATGGAAACCATAAAGAAAAGAGAGTCTCTACTTACTCAGATGAGAAGCATTCTAAAAGTTAGAAAGGATCATCCTGTATCCAAGAGCCAAGGCCTTGACAAAGTTTCTGTGGCTGTCTCTATGGACACATCTTCCAAGTAATAGCAGGTGCCCTTTGAAGAGAGAGTCATCAAAATCATCCCTGAGGAGGAAGGTATCCCCGATGACCAGGACAGTGAAGTAGAGGAGACCACCTCAGACACCGCTCCTATAATAGTATCAGAACCTAAACAGACGCCCAACACGTTACCTATGACTCCTGGCATCTTCGGATGATCTCAGGATGCATTCACGTTCATAGGTGAAGTTCAAACATTTTTGGGCGGTTCTCAGAAGGACTGAGGTTCCCCAGTGACTTCTTGTTGACTGTCAGTAAAAAAAAATTTTTTTAAAAATCATACCAGTTTAGTTACGTAGATCCTATGTGGAAATTACCGCCTGATAAAGGAGTGTGCCTGTGCTTCCAAGGTTCAATGAAGAATTCTCAACAAAATGCACCAAAAACTGCAACATAAATGTGTATGCTATTGCCTGGCCGTACTGTGGAATAATGCTTTGTGAACTAAAATATGATTAAACTTGCCTTCAGATCAATTTCTTATAATATATATATTGTTCCAAAAGAGTAAAATGGTCTAAAATGTGACTCCTGTTCCAAAAGAATTGTTGCCAAATAAGCTAAAATTCTGTTCCTGTAATACCATGAACAAAGTTAATTTTATTTTGATATTATCACCTATAGCTGTGAGTATAACTTCCAGATGTCAAACAGAAACAGTCAAGTCTTAAAGGGGTTTTGCCACGATCTCATTTCATAACTCCAGCATCCAGCTCTTCAGCTCTGTGTGCTCAGAAGGGGGCGTGTGTGATTTGTTTGAATTGCATATCATGTGACCCAGCAGGATGACATCACCAGGCCTTTCCTCTCTGTAGTCAAAGAAAGATCTGTTTATGTGTACAACTGTTTATGTGTAAGTAACTACATTGTAGCTCAGAGGTAAAACTTTTGCCTCCAGGCACAAGGGTCCTCGGTTCAAATCCCTGCAGGAACCAAACCTGTTGATTTTCTCCTTATCAATGCACAGACCTCATTCAGGTTTCTTTTTTTAATTTATTTGCACTGTTTGACTAATTACTAAGGAGTACAGAGGACAGGAGTAGAATGACCGCTCCTGTACACTCAGTAGCTGCCTGAGAGGAGAGGTGATGTCTGAGCATGTGCGACCAGGACTGAGGAGCATTTAGCCCTGGTCGTATCCCCTGGAGATGAGCTGTAAAGAATGGATCACTAAAGGAGCAGCTAAAACAAAAACGGTGCAGAATTTTTAATAATGATGAATGGTGAAAATGTTTATTATTTAATTTACAAACTTCCCGAGTCCATTTTACTTTGTGGCAAAACCCCTTTAATACCTCTTTTCCTTTAAATGAGGTTCTGGTTTCTCCATTATTAGTTGTGTAATACCATTTTTTGGTGTGTTTTATGCAAATTGAAAAATCTCTCAAACTGAAATAAAATATAAAGGAACCTAAATTAGTAAAGTAGAAATGTGACGTAGCGAATCTAAGATTCTTTGGCTTAAAGGGGGTTTTCTCAATACAGTGATGAGCTTTTAATTTGCTGGAAAAGGTAAATGAAGACTATTTTAAAATACATTGTTGCTTTGATTTTGCTTTGTTCAGGAGCTTAGGATTTTATCTCCTCTTGGGCTATGTTCACGCGGCGTAATTGCAGCACGCATTTTGCCGCGGATTTGCTCTTTAATACGGGCGAGATGTGTGCCGCAATTATGGTAATCCATAGTTCTCATAGAGAACTATGGATTACGCCTCATCCCCCCGCGCATACAATATGATCGTATTGTACGCGCATGGAGATAAGTGACATCGCGGCGCGAGTAATGACATTCTATGGGGCCAGCGGGCTATCGCGATCAGCGCGACTCCCAAACACCCGGCATAATTGCGGGGCGTACTGTACGTGCCGCAATTACGCTGTGTGAACATTAGAGTACACAAGTTCCACTAGTTACCGATCACCTCTCTCTCCTCTGTCTCTATCCGATTGATCCAAGCTGCTGTCAGTCAGTCAGTTCGAGTCACTCCCTGCAATATTCTCTCTAGCAACAGAGTTTGTTTACCTAACTAAATGACAAGCATTCACCCTTCAGAGCTTGGTAGACTTGTGCACTACAATTTATAAATCTCCTGCAGTCATGTCACTGTAACAGGAATAGCTTGAAACAGCACAGCTGATCTCTCAATCACTGCTAAAGAATATAGATACAGCAGCATAGAATCCATCGTGACACAACCTCCAGGCCAGCCTACAAACAGAGATCCTCTAACTTTATGGCCAATCCTATATACTTAAAGCAGACATCATACGTAAATCCAAATTAGACAAATTCATTGAACTTTTATCATCCAGCGGTATCTAAATGTAAAATACTTGTGATAAGTAGTCAGACTGTGTGTCGCTCTCTTAGAGGACAGATACTTTCACAATGTCCATAGTAAGTCCATGGGTATAGAAGGAGTAGCAGCCTGACAAGTGGCTGATCGTACACTAAGGGCCACATGTATGAACCTGTTTTAGGTCTAAAACTCACTTTTTTGCCCATTGGTTACTATGGGCAAAAGAGTGAGTTTTAGACCTAAACCGTTTTATACATGTGGCCCTAAGTATTGAAAAGTTTGTTTCAATACATCCAATTTGTCCATTCTTCTTTCTTCCCTTTCCAGTGAATTAGCATAAATTTGGGAAAAGGACAATTGCCATTCCTTTGGTTGGGGGGCAGCCTTCTGCAATAGAAACTATCATTTATTTCTTAGCGGTTTTTAACAGGTGTTGACCAAACGGTCAATTGGCCAACAACTATTCCACCTGACTTACCCATCCAGACGCATGCTCAGCGTGGCCTAGAATGCATATGTTTGCATTAGGGAGAGTAGACATGGTTATTTTCAACACCTCTGGTGGCAGCTCACTTCTACATAAATTCAACATGCCTGATTCTTCTCTCCACCAACATATTCTGTTCAGAAAGAGTTGGGAGGCCCGGATACATAATGCAACAGTAATGTTGTTTTTGCGGGTTTTTGTCCCAACCTGCTGGAGAGGCTCATGCTCCAGTCACTGTGTTGGGGCGAGAACCTAGAAGTCAAGAAGAGCAGATCGGCAAGAAGCTACTAAACGGCAGCAGTGGGGAAAATGTAGGTAAGCTTCAATTTTTTTTTCTTTTTTTTTTTGCCCAATGTCATGTACATTTTTTTTAATGGAAAACCCCTTTTATACTACTTTTAGCATTTTTCTAGCCAAAGATATAACAAACTAAAAAGCCCGAGACCTTAATTTTCTCTGACAGATTAAAAAAAAAAGGCACTTCTTTAACAATTTAATGTAGTAAAAATCATTACAACCTAATATGCCTAAAACCCTAATTTATGGTAAACACATTTAAAAAAAGCCAGGAAAAAGGAGACGGCTTTGATTGTGCCGTTCTCCCTGTTCATTTCCATGGCAGTCACAAATATACCCGAGTGAGTGGGCTAGGCTATTTTCGGAACTCCTATAGACATGTATTTTGAAGAGCAGCAAGCACAGGCATCTCCCCATTCTTTAAGGCCTTCTCATAGCGATAGGGTAGGATCAACCAAAGAATGAGTGTGCTGGTTCAAATATGATCAGCCAAAGCGAGAGTGTGCTCGTTCAGACACAAACAGCCAAGAAATGAGTGTGCTCATTCAGATATGATCAGCAAAGGAATGAGTGTGATCATTCAGAAATGATCAGCCAAGGAATGAGTCCGCTCATTCAGATATGACCAGCCAAGGAATGAGTGTGCTCATTCAGATATGATAAGCCAATGAATGAGTGAGCTCAATCAGATATGACCAGCCAAGAAATTAGTCCGCTTGTTCAGATATGATCAATCAAGGAATGAATGTGTTTACTCAGATATGAAATGCCAAGGAATGAGTGTGCTCATTCAGATATGATCAGCCAAGGAATGAGTGTGCTCATTTAGATATGATCAGCCAAGGAATGAGTGCATTCATTCAGTTAGGATCAGCCAAGGAATGAGTGCATTCATTCAGTTAGGATCAGCCAAGGAATGAGTGCATTCATTCAGTTAGGATCAGCCAAGGAATGAGTGCATTCATTCGTTAGGATCACCCAAAAGGAATGAGTGCATTCATTCAGTTAGGATCAGCCAAGGAATGAGTGCATTCATTCAGATATGATCAGCCAAGGAATGAGTGTGCTCATTCAGATATGATCAGCCAAGGAATGAGTGTGCTCATTCAGATATGATCAGCGAAGAAATTAGTCCGCTTGTTCAGATATGATCAATCAAGGAATGAATGTGTTTACTCAGATATGATCTGCCAAGGAATGAGTGTGCTCATTTAGATATGATCAGCCAAGGAATGAGTGCATTCATTCAGTTAGGATCAGCCAAGGAATGAGTGCATTCATTCAGTTAGGATCAGCCAAGGAATGAGTGTGCTCATTCAGATATGATCAGCCAAGGAATGTGTGCATTCAATATGATCAGCCAAGGAATGAGTGTGCTCATTCAGATATGATCAGCCAAGGAATGAGTGTGCTCATTCAGATATTATCAGCCAATGAATGAGTCCGCTCATTCAGATATGAACAGGAAAGGAATGAGTGTGTTCATGCAGATATGATCAGCCAAGGAATGAGTGTGTTCATGCAGATATGATCAGCCAAGGAATGAGTGTGTTCATTCAGATATGATCAGCCAAGGAATGTGCTCGGTCATTGGCTGATGACAGGACTTTTTTCACAGAGCAACATCCAGGAAGGATCATTATCCGTTCGTCTGATGATCGTCCCGTATAGGCCCTATAGAAAGCATCTGGAGCAACAACATAGGACAAAATAAATGACTGAATCTCAGCAGATACAGTTGTAATTGTTTGTTTTGGCTTAGAATTATCTCTTGTCTGTGTTCAGCTTAAATGATATGTTTGATCTGCCGCTACTTCACAATGCAGAGGACATCTGTGAAAACTAATCCACAGAATGAATGTGGCGATCCCCACTCCAACCAGATGTTTGCTTTAATTTCCAAAAATGCACATTGATAAGTGATGGCCAGGACATCACTGATTGCATAACTGTCCCTAAATGTTTGTGGGAAATAACATGACGGACATCTGTGGCTTATTTTTACACATTAAGCTGCTCTTTCTTTTTTGAAGGAAAACCTATTTCATTTAGTATTTTATCAGACTACTTTATATAATTCACGAGCTGCTTCATTACACAAAGACATTTTTATTCCTTTTGACTTTGGTTTTAGCTGTAAAACCAGTCCAGGAGAATTGTCCTAATTTTGCCTGTTTTGATGTTATTTGTTACGAATGGTAGAAACTTTACATCCATTTTGTCCTCTATTACACATTATGCTATCTGGAGTCTTTGTGTTATGTCTGTCTTGTTGTCTGTGTTTATTTAGAGTGGTTGCAGGGCAACTGTTCAGGAACCTTGTTTGTCAGCTGACCTGGCCACGCACCTGAGGCGTTAGGTCTCTATAAAGCTCAACTAAAAATGTCTGCCCTGTTGCAGAGTATAGAATTTTGTCTAGTGTTGTCAGGCTGTAGTAGTAGTAATATTTTTATAGCGCCAACATATTCCACAGCTTGGTACAAGGGTGTACGTACAAATAAAAAAATATTACATATTAAAAATCTGTTATCAGCAGATGAAACCAAAGTGATAGCTTACAATCTATGTGGGAATAATAACATTTATGTCAGTAGGTTGTGTGTAAAAGTACCAATACACACTCAGTAGAGGTCAGCTATTACAATTACAATATTACTACAATTTAGAGAGTATAAGAACAGAGTATCCTGTTTCTTGTCTGTTTTTTTGGTCTAGTTTTGGACTTTGTAATTTTGGAGAAATATAGATTTGGGGCCATATGTATGAAACAGTTTTGGTCTAAAATTCACTTTTTTCCCCATAGAAACCTATGGGCAAGAAAGTGAGTTTTAGACAAAAAACGTTAAATACATGTGGCCCTTGGTGTTTTTGGCTAGTTTCTTTTGGGCCCTGCCCGGGTCTCACTGGGTACTAGATCCACTTTCTGCCCTAGAATCAATTGTTAGCTTAGGGAAAGGCATTAGGGTTTACATCAGGGATAGGGGTTCCACTGTCAGGGTTAATCATAGGGTGAGTTTCGGTGGATAACATTAGGGACAGTTAGCTAGGGAACCTTATCATGAGTACTCAACTATTCTGGGGCGTATATGCCCCTGAATCTCCACCAAAAAGTGCACCTCTCTTCGTCTACCCACTGTCCATTTGCCGAATCATCTACCTGTGAGTTTTTTAATTGAAACACTTAGGCTATGTCTCCATGGTATAGCAATACCATCATATTTTCGGCGGATTTAGGATTTTAAAACCGACGAAATTCTGATCGTTCAGGCAGCCACATAGGCAACAATAGTGGTCTCCACAGGTTGTTTTTTTCTCCGCTCGTCTTTCGCCGCTGGTGTATTATGTATAATACGCCGGCGCTTTTAGTTTTTTCGGCATCGTCCCATACAATTCAATTGTATGGGCGACTGCAAAAAAAAAGAGACCAGACCGCGGTTTTTTTGCGCAAAACTTTGCAAAAATCGTGGTCCTGCATCGGACAAAAAACGGTCGACTTTCGGCTCTTTTTTTGTCTAATGCAGTGTGGACCTAGCCTTAGTATTGCCTTTTTATGTGGCTGCAGATGTATTACTTGTGTTGCTTGTTGTTGTTTAAAGTCCACCAGCATCATTACAAAATATAGAATTGGTGTTTTTTCTAGTTTCTATAGGACTGTGCCCAATACATGCTGGGTACTAAAGCCACTTTCTGTATTAGGGTCAGTTGTTATCTTAGGGAAAGACGTCAGGGATAGAGGTTCCAGTGTTAGAGGTAGTCATAGGGCAAGGTTTGAGGGATAGCTTTAGGGACAGTTATTAGGGTAGTCAAGGGCAACTTTGAGGATAGCTTTAGGGACAGTTATTAGAGGTAGTCATAGGGCAAGCTTTGAGGAATAGCTTTAGGAACAGTTATTAGAGGTAGTCATAGGGCAAGGTTTGAGGGATAGCTTTAGGGACAGTTATTAGAGGTAGTCATAGGGCAAGCTTTGAGGGATAGCTTTAGGGACAGTTATTAGAGATAGTCATAGGGCAAGCTTTGAGGGATAGCTTTAGGGACAGTTATTAGAGATAGTCATAGGGCAAGCTTTGAGGGATAGCTTTAGGGACAGATATTAGAGGTAGTCATAGGGCAAGCTTTGAGGGATAGCTTTAGGGACAGTTATCGTTATTACTCTCCTGTCCCTGGAATGTACCCGCACCTGAATCTGCTCGGGTCTTCATCCACCCGCTGTCTGTTTGCTGAATCATCGAGCGGTGAGTATTTTTATAGATATGCTTCATATTGCCTTTTCTTGTGACTACTGATGAACTTCTTGTATTGCTTGTTGTTTGGAGTCCACTAGCATCGTTACATTCCTCAATATGGCTACAATTGTCCTAAGGTTGTTGGGAACAGAGGAGAACATCACTACATTTGTATAACTTGGATCAGCACTTACACATCAACAGACACCTTCAAAACATATGGGAATGTAGAAATCATATCGAAAATCTGTAATGACAGGCAAGACTGAAATATGACCCAGTGCTGCTTAGTGGGCCAGAATAGCAAACGTGCGCTGCGCTAGAAGACAATCCGTATTTGATTAAAACAAATGTAGGTTCGGGGATTTGTTTTAGTTTGACTTTGAGACGAAAAACTGTTATTGAGTTCAGTAACCCAATGCACTAAAGTGAAATGAATAACTGGCCACCAAAGATGGGATGATGTATTTCGTTGGGTCAAAGGTTGCTGCAGAAATGGAAACAGGATGCAGAAATTTGGCACTGGAATGAGAAAAGGGAAGGCAGACATAGACTAAAGAGTTGTATGTGACCAATTATCAAAACTGATCCCATTTACTTTATTACGTGTGTCTGGCACTGTGACGGCTCACTTAACATCAGCCAGCCATGAAGTGGAGTTACAAACCTTAATAGTGGTTAATGGATTGTGCCTTTTACATGAATCATTTATTGTAAATTGTTATGTATATGTTTAAGATATACATATACTGTATGGATAATATAAAATAAATATATATATATATATATACTATATATATAAAAATATATATATATAAATACGGTATATTATATATATATATAATATTGTTGGGACTAGGTCACAGAGGCAGGCACAAGCGGTAGGTTGCAACAAAAAATATGGGTTTTATTTTCCACCGGCAAAACAAACAGCAGTAATAACTAAAGTCTATTGCAGCGGGCTTACTTCAGCCGTATAACACGCAGCAAATCAAAGGTAAAGTCCAGCATCAAAAAAATAAATCAAACATGTACTCCACCGTGTGGCTGGTGACTTCCTTTGTAGGAGACCCACAGGTCTGTTTCAGGGGTCCGTAGCAATTTCTCTCTCCTGCTCAGCACTCTCTGGAGACAAGTACTTCCAAAAAACTCCTTGAGCATCAGGTTAACTCTCTCACCTGGCCCTCTTCCTGCACAGGCTTTAAAGGCATAGGGTACCGGTAAAGCCTGGACCGGGAGGGTGAACGGCTCCCACCCACGCTACAGCCGTTCAGAAAAAAGCAGCCCAATAAAGCTGCACCCAGCTTTGCTAAAATACACACCCTACGTAACCCTATGGTTACCTATCCCTACTGCTGCTTTTCCCCCCAACCAAGATCCGGTTCCCTTGTGGCCCCACTAGTGCAGTTTCTTTGCTGCCATTCTGCCGTTGTGGAAAACCCGGGCGGTCCTACTTTATCGGCCTCCCTGACATCCCTGGAACTTCCTTACCATCTGCAGCATAATACTAGGGACATACCGTTCTATTATATATTATATATATATATATATAAATTATTGATTTTATTGATTTTTTTTGCACAATTCCAAGCTCAGACGTTTAACATGTGGTTGACCTTCATAGAGGACTGAAAGGTGTCAAAGAAATAGATCAGGATACCTTCAGTTTTCACTTTATGTCTCTGTCATAAGGTCATTAACGAGTAGCATTTGTTTGCATGACATGATCGAAGTACAGAGGTCAAAGGGTTATCTCTGGACTTGCTGAAATTCTCTAGGGGTTCAACCAAAAGATTAGACAAGGTGTTTTTACTTTAACAAAGTTTGGTAGCAAGGTTAGGATGAGGAGTTCCAGGGTTCCAAAAATAATTTATTCTAAGTGTATTTATTTTGCCTCATACCCCAAGACCCATCGACTTATCCAAAGAAGTTGGAGGCACTCCGAAAATAATACGTTCCAATTGTACTTTCATTGCCTCATACCCCATGACAGCAATATTAAAGCTCTAACACAGAGTCTTTTTAAGTTGAGTTTGAAAAGGCAACATTTTGGAGCTGAAGCGTTGCTGTCATGGGGTATGAGGCAATAAAAGTAGACTTAGAATTTATTATTTTTTATGTGCTGCAACTTATTTTTCTTTGGATAGTGTCCGGGCAATCAGACACCGGATGATGAATGCCACATAACCCCAGGCACGTTTAAGGGAGGTGAGAGGCACCAAGTGCCACATCCGACCATTCGTAACCATTTAACATCATGGCGGCCCTGCATGCTCAAACGACCCGGCAAGCATACCTGACCGGCAGGAGCAGAACTACCAGGGTAGCAGACGTAGCAGCTGCCCCGGGGCCCGGGCTCTTTGGGGGCCTGGGCCCCGGGGCAGCTGCTAACACGTCTGCTGCCCCAGTACTTCTGCTCCTTGCACCCACCGGCAGTGAACATAGTTCAGTGCCGGCGGACGCGGAGCTGCATGGCCCGGCGCATCCTGCCTCTGAATGCCCGGGGCCCCATCCAAAAGTTTGCTATGGGGCCCAGGCTTCTCTAGTTAAGCCCCTGCTGACTGGGCTGTAGTGTAGCGATTTCCTTGACATCTCCAGCATCGATGGCAGCCATCATTTCTGCTAAGAGTGAATCGACTGGACAGCACTGAGGACCATTAATCCCTCATCCAGCGAAGATACTCCGTGGCCCATACAAGACAATGATGTCTGTGCCTGTTGGTGTGGTCAGGTCATCTAGCACGCCGACCACTCTGATGTAAGTGGTTACCAATGGTCTGATGTGACACGTGGTGCATCTTACTTCCCTTACCTGTGCCTGAAGTTGTGAGCAGGGCATTGGTTACAATGAAGAGGTCATCGGTGTGTGATGGAGTCAAAGGACGTCCACTTCTTTGCCTTTCAGTGACTCTTTCAGTCTCTCTGTATCTCTGATCCAACCTGCTGATGACACTCTGTGACACTCTAAGTTCAGTGGACACTTCCGCATCCTGATTGAACCTGCAACGTGAGGTTTCCGCTGATCCTTTAAGTGTTTCTTTCTCATTATGTCACAATGTGAACAGCAGGATGAGGAGGACTGTTTAAATCCCAGTTCAAATTGATCCCCTAAATGTATTGAGTGATTCAAGGATCAAACACCTGTTGCACTTAAAGGGGTTGTCTCACTACATTGATTAAAGGGGTTTTGCCACGATTTCATTTCATACCTCCTGCATCCTGCTCTTCAGCTCTGTGTGCTCAGAAGGGGGCGTATGTGATGTGTTTGAATTGCATAGCATGTGACCCAGCAGGATGACATCACCAGGCCTTTCCTCTCTGTAGTCAAAGAAAGGTCTGTTTATGTAAAGCATTCTGAGTAGCTGAGAGGTAACGTTTTTGCCTCCAGGAACAAGGTCCTAGGTTCAAATCCCTGCAGGAACCAAACCTGTGTTTTGTTTTGTTTTTTTCTCTTTATCATAGGTCATTGAGGTTTCTTTTTTATTTATTTGCACTGTTTGACTAATTACTAAGGAGCACAGAGGACGGGAGTAGAATGACAGCACCTGGGGGGTGAACACTCCCTAGCTGCCTTTAGAGGAGGTGAATGTCTGAGCATGTCGACCAGGACTGAGGACTCTCAGCCCTGGTCGTATCCCCCGGAATACTGTAAACAATGGATCACTAAAGGAGCAGCTAAAACAAAAACGGTGCAGAATTTTTAATAATAATGAATGGTGAAAATGTTTGTTATTTAATGTACAAATTTCCTACGTCAATTTTACTTCATGGCAAAACCCCTTTAATCTTACCTCAGTCCTGTTTTCTTGGTTTCACTTTGAGTTGAGGGGCGGGTTTAGTGGCTTCCTCTAGGCTGCAGTAGAAGCCAGGTCTGTACTATAGCAACCATGCTGGCAGCCTATCATGATAGATCAAAGAGGTCTGTAGCCACAGCGAACTGAGGAGCTGATGCAGCCCATACAAGAGGGGATATCTCAGAATAGGTAGGACACTGTTAATGGACACATATTGCAAAGTGACTTGTTTTTGCAAGATCTTTAACATAAAAAGCAGAAACCCTTGTAGTGAGACAACCCCTTTTAGCTCCTTGTTAGAGATCAGCAAGTTAAGCAACAGGTCCTGAAACATTGAACAGTTGGACGTGTGCATCTTAAGGTAAGAGATTCTCTCATTTAGTTCATAAAAAAAAAATTCAAGAAGTTTTCATCCTGAACTTTAAACCAAAAGCTAAATATCATGGTGTATGTGGTTTAAAGGAACCAAGCAAAGGTTTGTTGTTCGAGTCAAAATAAATTCTTTTTTTTTATTTGTATCATGGAAATAACAGAAAATTTTGGGGCATTTTTCCAAGAAAAAAAAATCATTAAAACTTGAAAACTATGTATGTAATAAATACGTATAATTATATAAACACTGCGAGGATACCAAACATATTGGACTAATCTCATAGCTGAGGCACACAATGAAGGCTTTTCTTATGATGTACTCAATGAATGTCAATCTAAGCACATGCTATAGCAGAGTCAATAAAGAGCTTCGGGAATACGCGCCCTCTCTCTTTCAGATTCTGTAAAATTAGGCAAAGATGTATTGTGGTTAAGATGCAGTATAAGCCAATTTCTGCAGCTGTAATCTATTCCATAAGAAACCATAATTAGCCCCATACTTCATGGAATATAAACTATGTGCAGCAATTAAAGCTAAGATTATAATATTCCACATGGCAGTAAATGTTTTTGCCAGAAATCATCTATTATTCACATTAATGAACATGTATATGATGAAATGAAAAGGTCACACCTGGAGACTTTATTATTGTCCCTTCTTACATTATTTACCAGCTGTTTATAGCAAGATCCCTGATTCAGGATCCTGATGTGGAGTTGTCATTATCAACATATGACATAAATGGGGCAATTCTGCATTATCAAGAGTTTTTATTGTATTTCTCCTTTCAAAAGGATAGAAGCAAAATAACCAAAGCTTTGTTTGCAGAAATTTGATTTAATATCTACATGTATAAATGCCTTAGCGTGTCCTGTGTTAGACTGTATAAAAATACTGCCACAATACACACTGAGGCATTTAATATATATGAATCAATAGAAGGGGACTTGACACCTAATTTTTTAGACTACAGAGGGCAACTATGGTTTTCACTCATCAACCAGGGGGTAATGGTTAAAGGAGTTGAATCACTACAAATATTAGCTTTAGTTTATTTTGCTTTATTGAGAAGATAAGAGATTTTATCTGCTCTGAGTGAACACAGGTTTCTCTGGTTACCATCCTGTTCTCCACTTCTCTCTTTCCTCTCTCATCTGAGAGCAGGGAGTGTTGTCACCACAGGTCTGCATACAAGACGCGGGCAGCTTCAGAACAGATAGTGTTATCTCTAAGAAACAAAGGAGATTAATTACTTTTGTTTACTTTTAGCTCTGAAGCTCTCTGCGTTATAGATAATATCTCCTGCTCTCGTGTCCATGCAACTAAAAGAGCTGGGAATATGGACCTACTAATTCTAATCACTGCTATATAGAACCACCCACAGCTTGGTAAGGAAGAGACGGGAAGCATGAATCCAAAGCTGCTTTGTGGCTCAGTGAAACAGCATGGTAAGATAACCACTTTAAGTAAGAATGATGCTGCAGCTCCTGCTACACTCAGTCAGATGTCGGCAGTAGACAGATATCTCTCGCTCTACATTATATATATATTTATATATATATATATTAATATATATATTATATATATATATATATATATATATTTATTTATTTATATATATATGTATTGTATGAAGCAGGAAGAAAACTTGTTGACAATGCGTTTGTGTTACCGAGGTGGCTGGCCTTGGTGATGTATATCTCAGGGAATTATATACCAGTTGCGCTAGGTTGTATTTTATTATTTTAATTATTTATAATAAATAATTATAATTAATTATTTGATTAGTATTTTAGCATTTTCTTTTACAGTTGTATGTTAAAGTACTGGATTTCAGGTCTGGGCTTTTGGACCAGTCAGAGAGCCTTGGAGGGAAAGGTTGCTCCCACACTCCAGTACAGGCTTGATAAAAGGCACCAGAGGCAGCTCAAAGGGGAGAACTGTTCTAGAGCTGAGGGTCTGTAATATGTGTCAAAAATCAAGCTGTTTGAAATCCTGCAGAACACTACACCTAAATTTGGTGAGACTTGGGGCGACGTCCCAACACACCAACGACAGTTTTTTGGTCTATTTTGCGCCAAAACCACTTTTGACACCATATTCTTGTTGTAATGAACTGTCGTACACCAAAACTAGGCGCATTATACGCCGGCACGACACTTCGTAATGCGCCTAAATATGGTGTGCTGTGCGCCCCCGTCGTGCAATGCACCTATTGAGGCGCATTACATATGTTATGCGCCTCTGTTGGGCAATATGCCTCGATAGGCGCATTACATATACTACCAATGATATGCTATGCGCCGCAAGTTGCGCGATGCACCTTTTTTGATGCCATGCGCCTTTTTAGGCGCATTAAGTTTTCTATGCAAGATATACCTGACGCCAGTTTTTAGAAAGTATCGGACCTTCATGTGTACTTTACACTGGTTTAATGCGCCTAAAACTGGCCTGGATACGCCACTTTTCGGACATGTCGCCCTTGGTGCTTAATTTTTTATTGTGTACCTGAAGAAAGGGCTGTTGTTTATGTTGGTGCTGAAGGAAGCAGTTATTGCATTAAAGTGAAAAGTCTGTTGGAGCGGCCATAAAACGTTACTTTATTTTTCACCATTATCTGTTCCTGTGCTGTTATCTCTGACTGCTTCTGGGCTGAAACCCAAAAATAAAATATATATAGAGAGAAGAGACAGACCTAATATTATAATTATAATTTTGTGTGTGTATATAATATATATATATATATATATATATATATATTATATTATATATATATATATTATATATATATATATAATATATATATATATATATATATAGTGTATATTTGTCCTGGAACAAGACATCTGCCCTTAAGTGGTTGCATTTTCTGTTACAGTCACCGTCTTGGGAGAGGGTGTTGGCTACAGATTCCCCTATGACATCCTCCTGTTCCCAGTCACCGTGTAAGGAGAATTTGCTTGGTTATGTGACAATACAGTTTACATGATTTAAAGACCAGCAAATTATACTAGTTCTAGGACAGCCCCTACCACCAGCATGTGTACAGGCACCACATCTGTGAAAATAATCTCCGTTATATTTTTACATTTTTTTTTTTTTTTTTGCTATGGGTCAAAGTGAATCTGTGATGGAAATGTACTGCCCTCTAGCTGTGCTGAATAAATATTGTGCCATTTGGATAATGGCCAAGAAAAAGGAATATAATAGCCTCATAGAATTCCATTGGCCTGAAGACTAGGAGCACTTCTGACTATTATTGCTTAGTGAGGGTTTCTCAATTTCTCAAATATGGAATAATTAGCATTAATATGGTTATTCCATCAACTACTTCACTGTGTAGTGTCACTTGTATAACTTCTCTATGTAGAGGGTGACATGTTTATAAAGTTACCTGTTTAAAAAAAAAAAGTCAATAAAGTTAACTGTAAAACAAAGCAGAAGGATGAGCTAGAGCGTAGAATGTGCAGTGTCTTCTCCACAGACGCTGACAAATAGGATAAGACCCTGCTGGAGGTGGTAATACTGGAGAAGTTCTGCTCCTCCATACACTACTGTTACCTGGATGGGTCACATGACCTGTGTGGTGGTCACAGATAAGACACTACTGTAGGTAGTAATACTGGAGAAGTTCCGCTCCTCCATACACTACTGTTACCTTGATACCAGGGGTCACATGATCTGTGTGGTGGTCACATAAGATGTTGCTGGAGGTAGTAATACTGGAGAAGTTCTGCTCTTCAATACACTACTATTACCTGGATACCAGGGGTCACATGACCTGTGTGGTGGTCACATGATAAGATGCTGCTGGAGGCGGTAATACTGGAGAAGTTCTGCTCCTCCCTACACTACTGTTACCTGGATACCAGGTAACATGACCTGTGTGGTGGTCACATGATAAGACGCTGCTGGAGGTATAATACTGGAGAAGTTCTGCTCCTCCATACACTACTGTTACCTGGATACCAGAGTCACATGACCTGTGTTTGGTCACATGATAAGAGCTGCTGGAGGGAGTAATACTGGAGAAGTTCTGCTCCTCCATACACTACTGTTACCTGGATACCAGTGTCACATGACCTTTTGCGGTGGTCACTGATGTTTGAAGATAGCATGCTGGAGGTGGTAATACTGGAGAAGTTTCTTCCTCCATACACTACTGTTACCTGGATACTAGGGTCACATGACCTGTGTGGTGGCCACATAAGAAAAATGCTGCTGGAGGTGGTAATACTGGAGAAGTTCTGCTCCTCCATACACTACTGTTACCTGGATGGGTCACAAGACCTGTGTGGTGGTCACATGATAAGAGCTGCTGGCGGTAGTAATACTGGGGGAAGTTCTGCTCCTCCATACACTACTGTTACCTGGATACCAGGGTCACATGACCTGTGTGGTGGTCACATTGATAAGACACTGCTGGAGGTAGTAATATGGGAGAAGTTCTGCTCCTCCATACACTACTGTTACCAGGATACCAGAAGGTCACATGACCTGTGTGGTGGTCACATGATAAGACTGCTGGAGGTAGTAATACTGGAAAAGTTCTGCTCCTCCATACACTACTGTTACCTGGATACCTGGGTCACATGACTGTTTGTCCATACCTGTTCTTTTGGTCACATGATAAGGACACTCTGAGTGTTATACTGGGAAGTTCTGTTCTCATAACATTACACTAGTAAGCATGGCCCGGAGATCCACTGAGCCTTAATTGGTTGTTCCTATGATTTTAAACGCCTGGCTGGAAGTGGTGTTAAATACTAAAAATTTGTGCTTCCTCCATAACAAGGTTACCTAATGTATATCGTCCCCAGTTCCTGTGTGGTGGTCACTTGCTGCACTCTTAGGTGATAATCTACTGAGAATTTCTGTCCTCCAAAACTCTGTGTACCTGGATATACAGGGCCCATGACTTGGGTGTCACATATAAACCTGCTGGAGTGGTAATATGAAAGTTCTGCTCCTCCATGCAATACTGTACCTGGAACTAGGGTCATATACCTTGTGGTGGTCACATGAAAACGTGCTGGATTTTAATACGGGGAAAAATTCTGCTCCTCCATACACTCTGTTACCGGGTACCAGGGGCCCTACGTTGGGGGAAATGATAAACGCTCTGGGGGTGGGAAAAATGGAGAAGTTTTTTCTCCTCCATCCAAATCTGGTTTTTGGTAAGGGTCCAATTTTTTTCCTGTTGGGGGGGGGGGGGGTTTCCTTTAAACCTGCTGGGGGAATAAAAAGGAAAATTTTTGCTCCCCCAACACACGTTACCTGATACCGGGCCCCATACCTTGGGGGGGGTCACATGATAAATGCTGCTGGAGTATAATACGGGGAAATTCTGCTCCTCTCCTTTCACTCTGTTACCTGATACCGGCACATGACCTGGTGGGGGTCACTGATAAACGCTTGGAGGTGGTAATATGGAAATTCTGCTCCATCATAAAACTATGTTCCCGGGTACCCCGGGGCACTGACCTTTTGGTGGTCCATGAAAGATGTGCTGGGGTAGTAATACTGGGAAGTTTGCTCCTCCCCCATACACTACGTTACCTGATACCAGGTCACATACCTGTGTGGTGGTCACTGATAAACGCTGCTGGAGGGGGTAATAGGAGAAGTTCTGCTCCATCAACACTACTGTTTTTCCTTTTCCAGGGTCAATGACCTGTTGGTGGGCCATGATAAATGCGCTGGGGGGTAGAAAACTGAGAATTTTGCTCCTCCTCCTACCTACTGTTTCCTGGGTACCAGGGGCACATGACCTGTGGTGGGCACATTTAAATTTGCTGGAGGTGGTAATACTGGAGAAGTTCTGCTCCTCCATACACTACTGTTACCTGGGTACCAGGGATCACTATAATGTTTAGTCCATACTGTTACTTTATGGTGGCATTATTAGATAAGGGTCTACTGAATTGTTATGACAGAGGAATGTATGTAATACATAAAAATAACATAAATTGAACAACCCCTTTAGTAAGCATGGCCCCGTGGAGACTCCATTCTGTTAGCCCTTCAATTGTTTTTCCTTATGAGCCATTGGTATATGACACAGTGAAGCGAAGTCCGCAGCACTAGTCTCATCTTAATACATAAAAAGTTTATTTAGGGTGTTGTACCTCTCATAGAACCCCAAAAGGTTAGCGTAATGTTATGATCCTCCATGCAGTTCCTGTCCGCTGCTGTCAAAGCGGCCGTCTGCTGCTGCACTACTTTGTGTGACTGACTTCTCAGCTGCAGTCATTTCATTACCCTTCACGCTCTGTGCAGTTATCTGGATAGGTTCACATTGGCTCTTTTAGCCTTAAAGGGGTTGTCTCACTACATTGATTCATCTTACCTCAGTCCTGTTTTCTTGGTTTCATTTTGAATTCAGGGGCAGGTTTAGTGGCTTCTACTAGGCTGCAGTAGAATCCGGCGTACTATGCAACCGGGGCGGGCAGCCTATAGGAAGATCAAACAGGTCTGTAGCTATACATCCTAAAAGCTGATGCGCCCTACAAGAGGGAATCTAGGAATAGGGTAGGACATTTTTATTGTACATATATTACAAAGTGACTTGTTTTTGCAAGATCTTTAACATAAAAAGCAATCCTTGTAGTGAGACAACCCCTTTAAAGGGTCAGTGCACAATACCGATCTGCTTAAGCCTAGCACTGTCCCCCGGGCAGTTTTAGGTGTTGATTCAGAGTGTTGGTGTGTTAGAGCTTTGTTAATTCCCAATTTCTAGATTTTGGCTTGACTTCTGACTTTGTTTGCTTGCTGCCTAGCCTCACCTTCTGCTCTGTTCAACTTTGCTTCTAGCCTGATTCTCCAGTACCACTTCTGCACATCAGCTGCCACCACAGGTGACCACATTGAAGGGAGCGACCTGAGAGTTCCCTGCAGTGGAGTCCAAGCCCCCTTGTGGGGACTTAAGGTGAAGCCTGGGGGTTTGTTAACTCGCCCCTCACTGGCTTAGCCAAAACTTGCGTGTGACCCAGTGGATCCACCTCCTGACACAGGTGAGTGATTACACACAATATTATTTACCTACTATTGTAGTCCAAGGCTACCTTTATGTTGCACTCTATTTTTTTCCTAGCTTGTCTGCATCAGTTTTTGCTAGAAAACTAGAGAGATATTTAAATATAAATTAGGAAATACAAATATAGACAACATTGGTACACATAATAGACATACGCATGAGTGGAATCCTTCTAATTTTTAAATTTTCAGGTTTTTTCAGACATGCTTATTGCAGACAGGGCAATAAATCAACAGGAAGAGAGGGGGTGCGAAACACCTTATCGGGGCCTCCCTTTTGGGGGGTAGTAGTCATTGTGCTAAAAGGGGCCCACATGATATGGCGGAGACAGGGGTACATGTATGAAAAAGGGGCACCAGTTTTTGGGGTCATTCCAAAAAAAAAAAAACGGGCGTTTCCTAGTCCCCCCATATGTTGAAAGGGGGGTGCTAAAATGGGCACAAATTTTTAACATTTTTGACACTTTTGTCTGCATCAATTCTTAGGAAGGGGGTCGCACCAAGATTAGACACATGTATGAATGGTGCTCCAAAAAGAAGGCCCCCAAAAGGGGGCGATAATCCATGCCAATTTCAAAGTAGCGAGGCTGAGAAGTTTTAGTGCAGAAACTTTTTACGCCACTTTTTTGGAACATAAATGTGTCTCCCAATGAGACACATAAAGTACTGTGGTACATACTGAGGAATGCTACACTAACTAACTGAGTACAACTGTCAAAGGGGGCACCCCAGCCTGGGATAATGGGGAAAGGGAAAAGTTTAGGGGACTACTTCTCTCAGGCAGAGGGGGTGCCAGGGAAAGGGGGAGTGGAGAAATTTTTTTATTTGGGGGGGCTATTTCTTATTTCCTAGGGGACCAAAACAATCTTGTCCCGGTGCACTTTAAATATATGTTCCCCCTATATATATCTCAAAATCAAGGCCCAGGGCCAAATCTGGCCCACCACATCATTTTATGTGGTCCATTAGAGCTTAGACACAGCGAGCAGGGATGAACAATGTCCAAATGCAGAAGAACCAGGTGTCCCCTTTTCTCGAAGGACACAACCAGTGCTTAGCCGAGGTAGCGGCGCCAGCACAGGGAGCTGGCACCAGCTTGGATTCAGAGCTTTGGTGTGCACCTCTGCACCTGAAACCCAAGCCACTCTTAGGACATGTCCCCCTGTAGGTTTTTCAGCCGGTTTTACAGACGGTTTTTGGTTTTGAAACTGTAAACCGGTTGTCAAACTTTATCACGGACCTCTATGGAAAATTTTCCGCCGGACGTTTTTTTAGACCACCGGCGGTCCGAAAAACATTGAAAATGTTAATTTCTCCGCCCGGTTTTCGGGCGGAACGTGAACATGTCAAAGTGAAGGGGGAGGGCTTTTCTCCACAAACCGCGGAGAAAGGCCGTCCCCCTGCGGCCATGTACACGGATAATATGACCGGTATTTGCTCTGTGCCTTGTAAACGGCCCCTTAAAGGCCCTTTGAGAGCAACTATATACCTGATGTGGCCCTTGGTTAAAATGACTTTGACTCCACTGTTCTAGAGAGTAAGAAAACCTGATTTGATAAGGGCTCAACCAACATATGTGCAAGATTCTGAGAAAGAGACGTGTACTGGAGTGGCAGGTCAACGAGGGATAGCCCAATGGTCAGAACGCAAATTAGTGGAAGGATAAGTTGACAACCAGCCAACCCACACTTGTTGGGATTGTAACCAAAGACTGTGCACGCCTGTGCAGTACCTTTATAATAGTACCTGCAGATCTTCAGCAAAGGAAAGTCTGCAGGGACCCACTAATCCGGTCTTTCTTTTAAACCCCCCTTTTGGGTTTTAAACTCCCTTAATGGATTGTACAGCTAAATGGGTGTAAATATCCAAAAGGCTATTTTTTTGTGTGCTGTCACTTGTAAATTTGTGTTTTTGGGTAAAAAAATTGGCAACAATAATGACCCTTTGAAATAAAAAATGATGGGTTGTTAATTAAAAGCCAAATTTAAATAAGGCCCATGAATAACGACACCCCCGTCCCCTCCCTGAGCAGCACAATCAAAATCTATCAGACAAATGACAGCACATAAATTGTTTTAAGGGGGGAGTAAAAAAAATTAACCGCTAGAATTATTTTTAAAATTTTCCCGACATTTTGGACTAATGATAAATTTAATTAAATTTGGGGCATTTTAAAAGTAAATGAACATGGAAAATTTTTGTTTCAGAAATTTTAAAAATTTAAAGCAAAATCATTGTATTTAGGGTTGCTTCTGTTTTTTAGCATGAAATTTTGGTTAATCTCAATTAATTTAATAGAACAGACACAGGAACAAAAAAACCTTTTTTAAACTTATTTTTAGCAATTCGCCCCCCCGGTTTTCCTTCCCCTTTTGTTATAAATGACAGGGATTCTGCATATTAGGCCAGCAGGAGTCTCTGTGTTATGCTTCTTGTTCTTTTTTATTTGGATCAAGAGAGAAACAAAATTTTTTATGGGGCTCATTCAAAAATGAGATTGGGCCCCACAACCTAATGACAGGAAACAGAAACAGCAATATAAGTAGCAACAATTAACAATATAAACAATGCTGCCATATAACTGAAAACCAACATAGTACTGATAAATAGCGAAAAGCCACCAACTTGTTATTCCCTTTAATCAAAAAAATTTATTCTTAATTAATAGGCCCCCTTAAACCCTTTTTACCCCCCAAGGGCTGCTAAAGCTATATTTAAAACTGTTTAAAAAGGGTGCGGGGAAAACTCTCGGGCCTTGCGTCAGCTGACCTGGCCGCACAGGCTCTTAATTCTATAAAGCTCTTTAAAATTGAAAAAATAAAGGGACTTGTCTAAATCTGTTTGTTAAATTGCTCTTTGTCAATTGTCAGTTTTTTTGTGAGGTGAAGTATCTTGTTTCGGTCTCCTCTTTTTTGGCCCAATTTTTTTAAGAAATTATTTTTTTGAATTTGTGTCCGCCAAGGACCCTTTGGGGCCCTGACCATTTTGAATTAGGGTTAGTTGTTACCTTACAGACATATTTTAGGGAGAAGTGTTAGGGTTTTTTGTCTGATTTTCAGACAATTTGCAGATTTGGGAAAACCCTTAAAACTAAAAAAGACCCCACAAATAGGCTTTAAAAAGAAAAACCACCCTATCTACACGAGGGATTTTCCTGGCGGATTTTAACACCGCCAGCGTTCTAAAAACCCTTTGGAACATGCCAAATCTCTGCTCTTTTTTTGGGGGGGAAGGTTTTTTTGCAAGGGTTTTAGGGGAAAGGGGCAGAAAACAAACTGGGACAAACCGCCCCCGAAACCATTGAAAAAGCAAAAAAACCCCATCGGATTTTTAACCAAATCAGAGGGTTTTTTGTCACGCGTGTGGCTGTACCTTGTGAGGGGGTTCTATTTTTGGGGTACCATAAGGGCAAGCTTTTGAGGGATAGCATATCACCAGTTAGCCAGGGATACTTATCACTATTCCATTCTTGGAGTGTATATGTATTTGAATCTCCACCAAACTGTGCACCTGTCTTCACCTGCCCGCTGTCCATTGCCGAATCAACCATGAGCCTTTTTATTAATACACTGTGTATTGACTTTTTTGTGACTGCTGGTGTACTTCTACTGGTACTGCTGGCGCTACTTTTTGTTTGGAGTCCACCAGCATTGTTACCCTTTTATTTTTATTTTTTTTCCTTTTTTTTGTGGCCAGATATTATTTTATAAAGCCAAAGTTGACTACCTGTCAAATTCAATCGACATGTTGATCCCTGATACTTGCAGAATAGATCACAGTAGCTGCTTCATTCAATATTGCAAAATAAAGTTTATTCTTCACTAGGGATTGAACAGTGTCCAGTTGCCATAAAGCAAGATGCTGCAACATTACGCGTCAAGACACTGATGGAATTTGGGAGATGATTTCCCCGAATATCAGTGTGTCAATGCATATAACCCAGCTAGAGGGGATATTCTTTACCTAGTTGACTTGACTGAATACGCTTGCTAAATGCCTGCAGCATTGCACATCTTTTAAATTTTCCTAAACTTAAATCAACAATTAAAAATTTTTAAATGTGATTCTTAATACCAGAACATGTTCTTGAAAAATCAGGATTAAACCAAGCCATCGCATATATTTATATAATATAATCATAAGGAAAGAAACCATACAGTACTCAAACTATTTTTCATTACAACTTTTAATACCCCAGAACTTACAATATATATATTATTTATATTATAATATATATTTAATATATAATTTTATATATATAAAATAACGGGTATGCCCCAAAGGATTGGCTCATAGCAAAGTGGTGCCAATATTCAAAAGGGGTCAAAAAGTGACCGGAAACTATGGGCCAAAGCTTTAACCTTGTTGTAGGAAAATGTTTGAAGGTTTTCTCAGAGAGTTATCCTGGAGTACCCATGAAAATAAATGTATAACGCCGTTCCAGCAGGGGTTCAAAAGGATGGGCCCGTCAGCCTAACTATCCTTTATGAGAATCAGTGCTGACGGGGATCGGGTGAGCAGGGATTATATATCAAAATTTTTCTAAGCATTTGTACGGTGCCACAAAAAATTTGGTAAATAAATGAGAATGCTTGGACGGGGGAAAATTTTGGTAAATGGGTAAGAAAACTGGCTCACTGATAGAAAACAAAGGGTGGTAATTAAGGGGTACTACCGAGGGATCCCTTTTTACTATGGGGTACCACAAGGGTCATATTTGGGCCCCATCCCCTTCAACAATTTTATTAAAATCTTACACAGGGGTACACAGTAGAATATCGATCTTTGCAACATACTAACTCTTTAAAAATAATCAACAAATAGAGGGTAATATGTTTTACAAAGGGATCTGAATAAGTTTTGGAGGCCCCGGGCAGGGAAATGGCAGATGAGGTTTAACACAATAAACAAGGTTAGCACAGGGAAAAAAAATCCATTACATACAATGTTAAATGGAAAAAGGCGGGAAAAAATGACATGGGGGAAAACTTGGGAATCCTGGTGGACAGTAAAATTTTAAAAAGTAGCAGCCATGTCAGACACACTGCCAAGGCAAATAGGATCATGGGGGCTTTTGAAGGGGGATAGAGCACGATGAAACATTATTCTCCCATTATAAAGCACTGGTTAGCCACACATGGGGCTATTTGTAAATTTTTTTGGGGACCATGCCAGGAAAAAAACATTGTAAGCTTAACAGTACAAAGGCGGGAAACAAAAATAAAAAAAAGGCGGGGGGGACTACATACCCAGAAAGATTAGCAAGTTAGGGGTTTTTTATTTTAAAAAAAAAAGGCTTCGGGGGGGCATAATAAATAAAGTTTTTAAAAACATCAAAGGCAAAATAAGATCCTCCCAAGATTTATTTATACCCAGGCTGATTAGAAAAAGGGGGGACCCCGTCTTGAGGAAAGAAATTTTACATAAACATAGAAAGGATTCTTTACGTAAGAAACAGTGAGACTATGGAATTCCTTTTCCAGAGGGCTGTCATGGTGAATTTCAATAACGGAGTTCAAAAAGGTTTGGATGTTTTCGGAGCGTAAAATATAACAAAATTTTCGTGCTAGGATTTGGAAGGGGTTTTTTTGATCCAGGGATTTTTTCCGATTGCCGTGGGTCGGGAAGGAATTTTTCCTAAGGGAAAATTTGGGGTTCTAAACCCATTGGGGGTTTTTTGCTTAATGGACAAAACCTTGCACAACAGTGAATGGGGTGGACGCTTTTCCCCTTTTTTTGGTTTTCAAACTTGTTTTTATAAATTTTTTTATATTTAAAATTTAAAATTAACCCTTTTTCCCGAAATAAGACGTGCCTTTTTTGTTTGCTCCTAAAAATGTGCTGCGTCTTTATTTTTTTGGGGGGTCTTTTTTTTCCACAAAAAAAATTATAGCAGCCCTTTACTAGGTGTGGGTGGTGTTTATTTATATAATATATTTAATTTTATAATATATATATAATTATATTTTTAAAATATAAAATCTTTTAAATTTTTAAATCACAAACCATAATTTTTTTGTTTAAAGGAATTTTATTTGCAGCTGCAGTGACTTATTTTTTAAAGGAGGCAAATGTGACATTGGGACTTGAAGAAACTAGAAAATTCCCAAAATGCCCCCCTCACCATCCCGTGAGTGTGTGTTCATATCATTTCCGTTTTCCCCCCCCCATCTCTCTCTTTCTTTACACTTTCTGTCTCCACTCCTGGGTGTTCAGGACCTTGGGGGCATAACAGCCAAAGACCTCCCTGCACAGTCCTTCCCCCTTCTGCAATATGTCCCCGGGGTGTTTCTCGGGGTGGGTGGGGGTTGGGGAAACCCCCCCCCCCCCCCCTTTCTCTCTCCCCACCTTAGGACAGCCTGTTATGGGGGCAGCAAGATTCCCTATGTCTTATTTTCAGGGGACGCCTTTTTTAATTTTTAAAATTTTAAAAAAAATGCACCTGTCTTATTTTCAGGGAAACACGGTATAAATATTTTCCGTCGACCCGGGCAGTCCCATGATTCTGCCACTAGATGTAACAAAGCAGGATAACAGCAATTATCCTGCTGTTATGTGGAGAGCAGGACCATAACAATAGAACCCCGGGGCACTGGTGCAAATAAAATCTTCTTTGCTTCTTTAAAAAGTAATATTTTAAAGATTACTCTATTTGGAAAAAGTCTTCATTTAGCGCTCCCTAAATATTACAAAAATTTAGGGATATTTAGGGACATTTGAATGATTTTAAAGGTTACAAATGGTCTGACGGGCACTTGGGCCCCTTCCTCCCCTTTAAAAATGCCTGGAGTTTGTGTGAATTTTATCTCCAGTTTTGAAGGGCATTTGGGTTACAATGAAACGCTCAGTGGTTTTGGAGCCAAGGACGTCCCCCAATTCTTGCCTTTTTTGTACCTTCCCCAAATCTGTTCTCTGTACAACCTGCGTGACGCCGTGCACTTTAAGCTCATAGCCACTTTCCTTTTGGGGAAACCCCGCTTGAAGCCGGCAATGGGGGAGGACAATTTTTGTTTCCTGATGTCCCCAATGGAAAAGATGGTTTTAAAACCCAATTCTTGTTCCAAAAAATTTATTGGGGGTTCAGGGATCTAACCCTTTGTGATTTTTGCATTCATTCTTGTTGGAGATCTAAGTTGGGAAAAACCTGAAAAATTGAACAGTTAGACGGTGCATCTAAAGTTTAACAGAGGGTGATTTTTTTAATTTTTTAAAACATTTTCAAAAAATTTTTAATTTTCATCCCGAAAATTTTAAACCCAAAGTCAAATACCCTAATTTTTTGTGATAGGTATTACTGTAATGGGAAAAAATACAAAGCCCCAACAGGAAAAACTAAATTATTACAATTGGCATATAGGGCTAAGTTTATTACATAAAAATAAAGATGACATTAATTTAAAAATCATATTAAGGGTCATTATTTCAAAATACTTACAGTAACTATCAAAAGCGGCTCATTGAAGTATATAAATTTTATAATTATAATATATATATATATAAAATATATAACACACATACATACATACCCCCCCCCCCCAAAACCAATACAGAGACAGACTGCAAATAGAAGTTAGCTCTGGTTATGTCCATTTTTTTCCATGTGAAATGGTAAGGATATTCTAGGAGTTATTTTGCAAACAAGAAGCACTCAGCCTCTGGATCGGGTCTACTTTAACCATAGGGGAAAATGGTGCTTCTGCATCGGGTCCTCTGGCATTCTCTGGATACCGACACTGCATCACACCATTGTCTATGCAATTGACCTAAATAACTAAGCAATGTGCTGTACTTGGCTGTTTCAGCCAGTCTTTCCAACTTTTGCCACTTTGCAAAAACCCTTCTGAAACCTCTTAGTAGCTCACTACGAGTCAGCCCCAGAGAAGGCAGAGATGGCCACATTTGCACAGCTCCGGTCTATGAGTTCCGAATATACCTGAACACATTCAGGGAAACTGCACAAGAATGACTATCTCCCCATTCTCTGAGGCCAGCTCATAGCGGGTTACAAGCTTGCCCTTAGAAGGAAAACTGCAAAGTGGAAAAACCCCTTTAAGTAAAGTGGAAGCTTTCCTGCTCGAAAACTGCTACATTAAGAATTTTCTTCACTGTGATCCTGCGGTCAATAGACATAGGGGGCTTGGAGCCTCCATTCTTGTAGTCGGTGGAGATTCCAACCTTGGGGATAGTAGTGGTGGGCCCTCCATGACCAGATGTTTATTCTGTGGAAATCTCTACAAGTAGTGTCAGTCTGGGATGTCTAAGGACCACCAGTGGAGTTGAATCTGGGGGCCCACCAGTGGAGTTAAATCTGGGGGCCCATCAATGGAGTTGAATCTGGGGGCCCTCCAGTGCACTTGATTCTGGGGTCTACTAGTGGAGTTGATTCTGGGATCTACTAGTGGTGTTGATTCTTGGGGCCAGTGGAGTTGATTCTTGGGGCCCACCAGTGGAGTTGGTTCTTGGGGCCACCAGTGGAGTTGGTACTTGGGGCCCACCAGTGGAGTTGGTTCTTGGGGCCCACCAGTGGAGTTGATTCTTGGGCCTCACCAGTGGAGTTGGTTCTTGGGGCCCACCAGTGGAGATGATTCTTGGGGCCTCACCAGTGGAGATGATTCTTGGGGCCTCACCAGTGGAGATGATTCTTGGGGCCCACCAGTGGAGTTGATTCTTGGGGCCTTACCAGTGGAGTTGGTTCTTGGGGCCTCACCAGTTGCGTTGATTCTTGGGGCCCACCAGTGGAGTTGATTCTTGGAGCCACCATTGGAGTTGATTCTGTGGCCACCAGTGGAGTTGATTCTTGGCGCCCACCAGTGGAGTTGATCCTGGGGTCCTCCCTATAGCCACTCTAGATGCCTCTTATACTCTGCCTCTTACATTTTGCCTTTTTCTTTTTGACTCTCCCAAGCATTTATATGCAGTTTGAGAAAAACTGTTCCGGGCCCACCGGAAGCTTCTTCTGTTCCCCTGTGGGTCAGTCTGAGCTTGCCTATAAGGGCTCATGCACACTGGGAAGGAGCTTGTGCAACATGATAAAATTTAAATATTGAATACACTACATACATTTCTGGCAGGCATTTTTGCTAATTCTAGTTTACTTATTATTATGTAACTATTACAATTACAAATGATTAATGTTATTTGGAAACAAACAAAAAAAAAAAAAACACAGAATAAAACCTCCTGTGATGTTGACAAATACCAGAAAATGAGTAAAGCAATTAATCAATTTTAGCAAGAAAGAAATCACTTAGGATAATCAATCACAATGAGGAACAAAGGGCATGTTTAAATCAGCGGGCTGTGTTTGTTGTAAGTACCTTGGGGACAGAGGAAAAAGGTTGTTATGATCGCATCTTTTTCCAGTCAATTTATTTTAATTTTAAGAAAAATGAAGTGTCAGTCACACCTTAGATAATAACATAAGGATGCTCCTACGCAGTCATCCCTGTCCGTTGTATAGAACATATGTAGTTGAGAAAGAAAATGTAATCATCATGCAAATCTGTGTTTCTGCACTTCTCAATTATTTATTGCTTGAGGATAAATTTGGGCCCAACTACATTAATATTTTTAAATTGCTTATATTGCTTTTCAGAATAGAAACAAATTCATTTTTCATATATGTATGTCTGCATGGAGAGCTGGTAACTAAATTCCTTGCGGTAGGTTACTGTTCTACAAACACAGCTATTTTCTTGGTAATCTAATTTGTATTAAATGAGTTATATTCATATTTATTCCATGTTTTGTGCCTGGACCAGGACAAGAAAACCGAAATAAACAATATGATCAGAAGTTGATGTCCTTTAGTAATGGGTTATAGCAGTGTCCTTCCACTCCAGTCCTCAAGGCCCTCCAACAGGGCATGTTTAAAGGGGTTGTCTCACTACAAGGATTGCTGCTTTTTATATTAAAGATCTTGCAAAAACAAGTCACTTTGCAATATATGTCCATTACCAGTGTCCTACCTATTCCTAGATATCCCCTCTTGTATGGGCTGCATCAGCTCCTCAGGTCACTATAGCTACAGACCTGTTTGATCTATCCTGATAGGCTGCCAGAACTGGTTGCTATAGCTACAGACCTGGCTTCTACTGCAGCTTAGTAGAAGCCAGTAAACCTGCCCCTGAATTCAAAATGAAACCAAAAAAACAGGACAAATCAATGTAGTGAGACAACCCCTTTAAGGACTTTTTTAAAGGGGTTGTCTCACTACAAGGATTGCCTTTTATGTTAAAGATCTTGCAAAAACAAGTCACTTTGCAATATCTGTCCATTAACCGTGTCTTACCTATTTCTAGATATCCGCTGCTGTATGGGTTGCATCCGCTCCTCAGGTCGCTATAGCTACAGACCTGTTCTCTCTCTCATGATAGGCCGCCAGCACTCGTTGCTATAGCTACAGTCCTGTTCAATCTCTCCTGATAGGCTGCCAGCACTGGTCGCTATAGCTACAGACCTGTTTGATCTCTCCTGATAGGATGCCAGCACTGGTCGCTATAGCTACAGACCTGTTTGATCTCTCCTGATAGGCTGCCAGCACTGGTCACTATAGCTACAGACCTGTTTGATCTATCCTGATAGGCTGCCAGAACTGGTTGCTATAGCTACAGACCTGGCTTCTACTGCAGCTTATTAGAAGCCAGTAAACACGCCCCTGCATTGAAAATGAAACCAAGAAAACAGGACGAATCAATGTAGTGAGACAACCCCTTTAAGGTTTTTTAAAGGGTTGTCCACTCAAGGATTGCCTTTTATGTTTAAAGATTGCAAAAACAGCCCTTTTGAATATTGCCCTTAAACCCTTTGTCTTCCCCTATTCCTAGATACCCCCTTTTTTGGGGCTGCATCTTCCCAGGTGCTATAGCTACAACCTTTTGATCTCCCCTAAAAAGCTGCCAGCGTGGTTGCTATAGCTACAGGCCCCCGTTTGATCCCCCCTGATAAGCTCCAGCCGGGTTGCTATAGCTACAAACCTTTTTGATCTCTCCTGAAGGCTCCAGCGCTGGTTGTATTTTACAGCCTGGGTCCTAAACAGTTCGTCATGCCGGCCATAAAACCCAGTAACCCTCCCCCTGAATTCAAAAAAAAAAATGAAAAATAGGAGAGTTAAGATGCTCAAACATAGGGGAGACAACCCCTTTAACCCCTTACTGACACAGGATGTATGGATACATCCTCTGCCGGTAAGGTTCCATGTAATCCCACTTCACATTTCACCAAACTTAAAATTTTCTTTCTGGTTTCCCAGTATATTCTATGGTACGATGAATGACACCATTAGAAAGTCCATGTTGGGGGGGGCGTGACCGGAAGCCGAGGAGAATGGCCGCAGCTTAGCGGAGCTCCCGCTGCCAGCTATCTGAATCAGCTGCCCTACCGACTTGCACGGCCCTAATGGGAAAAAAAGAAGGACCCAGCGCCGCCTAGTACCGGGGGGGTCCGGTCGGTTTCGCGGACCCAAATGGGTGCTGGACAGTACCTCTGCCCTCTCTCCGGGCCGGACCCCGGCCCTGCCGCCGACATCACACCCTGTTTCCCCCTGCAGAGCACGGCCCCCGGGCCGCGGCGATCGTCCTCAGCACAGCGGCGGATCATGCAGAGGACACCCGACACCCCCGGGAGTGAGGGCAAAAGACACCGCGCCTCCCCCCGGCCGCCCAGTCTTTCCAGCAGCCCCCTGGGGACACGGTCCCCGGCCCCTGCTGTCCACCCCCCCCCGCAGTGGGCACGTGCAGGCCCTCACCATCCCCCATGGCCCACATCAGCCCTCATACACCCGGGTGGTGGCCATCCCCTCTCCTGTTCAGGCACGGTCCCCCCCCTGGGCCCTTCGGGGCATCTGACATGCGGACCCCAACCCTCCGCCTCTCTCCAATATAGGAGTCTGGAGGGGTTTTCTCCGGGCGGGTTTCCCCTGCATCCTCCCTGCCCTACCCCACCCCTCACTTCCCTGCCCATCATGCATGGAAATGACTTGATACAACAATGCCAAACGGGGATGACTCGGGCACTGGTCCAAAGGGGTTAGGGCACCTCAGAGAGGAATTCCCTCAATAGGGCATTACGCAAATAGTACCCCTGGAAACGTTTGAGGAGGACCGATAACAATGAAAATACATCTCTAAATCCACCCTTCTATCTCTGGCAAATGCTAGGGTCAGGGAGCGGGCTCGACATTTGGAAGTTTTAGACAACCGCGGCCGCAGAAAACAACATTGGGTTTCGGGGGTTCCGGAACCACGGGGGAGGAGGACCTTCAGGCCGTCCTGGACTCAATATTTATCCCATACTTGGAGCTAACCTCCCCGCCCCACAAGTTTGACGGGCCCCAGAGTGCTCCGCCCAAAAAGGGTTCCTCCCCGCTCCCAGGGATGTTTATTGCCTACATCCCATTCGGTGAAAGAAGCAATAATGGAGAAAGCAACCCTACACAGCTCATACGGGACCCCTTAAGATCTTCGCTGACCTCTCCTGGCTAGTTGCAAAAGCCCCCCCATTTAGCCCGTGTTGCATCCGAAAGAGAACCGTACCCCCTATGGGTGGACTTTCCTTTTGCTCTCTTGCTGAATTGAGGGTCGTCAGCTTTTTTTCGTGTCTTTGCTAAACCTCCCGAATTTCGCAATCCCCTAAAAAATTCCTCCCAAAGGGACGTTTGGGGGAACTGCCCCGTATCCCGCCTCCACCACCACCAGTAGGGAATCGGTTTTGTGACCCGAAAGGGACCTCCCCGGGACCCCCCTTCACCCCAAGAAACCCCGACGCTCCCCCCCCCCCGCTGAATAGGGAATCCCATACTGACTGGAGGGCCTTAAAACACCCGCCCTCTCCTTTTGGGAGCTATTGCCCCCCTTTAAAGGGGCTTTCATTATTTTCTGCTTTTTATAGGGCTTATGATGTTTATTTTTTGTACAAAGCATAACCGCTAGCTGAATCCTCACAGTTTTGGGTTTTTTCCCTTTTTTTGGGGGGCATTTGCTGCTTCCGGTTTCTCTCTCCCCTTCCTGCCTTTGGGGCTGGGGGACTTGAGACGCTTTTTCCCACCTCAGGAGGTGGGGCCTCGTCTGGGGCCCTTCTTTTAGGGGGTGGGGCCGTCTGACGGCCTTCTTTTGGGAGGCCCTCGGTGGGAAAAACCCTTTTACCCTCCGAGCCCCCAAAACCCGGGCATTTCCCTAAAGATATAAACAAGGCTGGGCGCCTGGGCCGGGGGATTTTTATTCCTCTGATTTGGCACCCCGCATCTCTCCGGTTTTATAGGGGTTTTTTAAAAACCGGTTGTTTTTTTGGTCTTGTCCTTTGGTCTGGTCTTTGTCTCTCCCCCTACCGTTGTTGTTCACCTTCCCGCCCACCCCCACCCCCACCTTTTTCCTTCTTTTTCTCGCTTTCTGCACTCTTAGGTGCAGTCAGACCCCTGGACTCCACTGCTTGGGAGACGCCTTTTTTCGGCACTACTCATTAAAGGTAGCCCCCCTACACCGGGACAGGAGTTGTATCACTCTAAACGTTAAAGGCTTAACTCTGACAAAAGCGTAGGTGGCCTAAGGAATGTAGGCCCTGCGACCCGACTTTGTGTTTTTCAGAAACCCACTTTGCCCCAAAGCTCATTCACTTTGCTCAAACCCTATTACTCCCGTTTTTTTGCATTTAATGCGGAAGAGGGCAGGAGGGGGCCAAATATAATACTAACACCGTGATTGCAGGTTGAGGCTCGCTGGCTGCCCCAAGGGCGGTTCATTATCCTTAAGCTCATTGGGGCAAACCGATTACAATAGAAACGTATGCGCAAAGTCTCAAGGTTCCTTCCTAAATGGGTCTTTTCAAAGCTCAAAGTTTTTCTCGCAGCCTTGTCCTTGGGGGGGACTTTAAATATGATTTTCCGGAGCCCATGGATAGATTTTGTATGGGGGAAAAACCCCCAAACCCTACCTTCCCAATTGTCCCCCTTTTTAAAAAACTCATTGCCCCCCGGCTGTTCGCCCTTTTGCAGGAAATCATCCAAAAAGTAAGGAGTACCCCTTTTTTCTCCCCCCCTCATAAAACGCCCCCTTTCTTGATTATTTTTTTGGCAATGTCCAGCATTGGGCTCAAAGGGGTTCCCCTTTGACCCTAAAAACTGGTCGGACCACCCCCAGCCGGTCAATTTAAATTTACAGCTCCCAGCTCAGCGGTGTGTCATTGGAGGCTGAATTTAAAAACTCATTAAAAGGCAGCCCCGAGGAGCAGTTTGGGGAGTCGCTCAGTTCCTATTTTGATCTGAATGTGGGCTTGTCTCTACGCCCCAAAACCGTCCCCCTGGGAGGGGCCCCCAAAGCAGTCTTTTTTAGGCAATTGCATTGCCCAGGCACCAAGCTTAAAAAAAAGATACCACAGAAAGATCCCGCTGCGCACCCCCTAAGGGACTTGGAAAAACCCAAAAAGGCATATGCCTGGGGTTTTAACTTTGAGACGTATAGTTCAGTTCGAAATAGCCCCTTTAAAGGACCTGGCCCCGCAGGGTGGGAGAAGCTTCTTTTCTACTCAAAACAAAAGTATTATGAATATGGAAATAAGGCCCACATGCTATTAGCAGTGTGCCTCAATACAATCAATGCCTCAAGCACTTAAGGATAAGGAGGGTACATGATAGACCCAAAGTCCATTGTGAAATTTCCTTGGTTTTTTCTCTGAACTCTATGCGATGCCCTCGCCCCTTCCCGGCCCTGGAAAGGGGGGCCCGACCTTTATCCGTGAATTTTAGAAAATACCCGTTGCCATCGTCACGCAGGAGGCGGGGGGCTTTTTAGGGGCCCCCCTCCAAATTTGAGGGAAAAAGGGAAGTCATTAAAGGGCCCTTCCTCCGGTAAAACACCAGGCCCGGTGGATTACCCAATCTATACTTTAAAAATTTTCTCAATTTTTTGACCCCGATATCTGCCCCAAACCCTTTAATCATTTTTGGACGGAGTGCCTTCCCAATTCCATGTCCAAAACTCGTTTAACTTTGATTCAAAACTGGAAGGGACCCCAAAGGACAGTGCATTACCGCCCCCATTGCGTTTTCTCAATCTGACCTGAAAATCTATACAAAATCCGGCCAAAAAGATAACACTGGCTCCCTCAATTTATACACAGGACCCGGGAGGATTTGTCCCTTTCAGGCAGGGGGGAGATAAAGAGGCGCACTATTAACCCAGGGGGCTGTTAACCACCAGCGCGCAGGCCCTTTCTCCCCGCCTAGATGGAAAGGCCTTTGTAGGTACAAGGCCGTTCCTTTTTTGAGGCCTCTCGGGGTATGGGTTTCTGGCCTTTCCCGGGGGCAGTCAGAGGGTTTATCCCTCTCCCTCGGGGTCCATTTAAACTCCCTTTATATATTTCGATACCTTTGGAATTAAAAATGGTACTAGACAGGGGTGCCCCCTTCCCCCTCCTCTTTGCGCTTGCATAAAACCCCTTTTCTGCAGCAAAATTTGGGCTCAAACCAACACAAGGGGATAAAGATTTGGGATAAGGAGTTTAAATTGTCCCTCTTCCGGGGCGATATTTTGTTGACCCTGACTGACGTACATACCACGTTACCTACCCTTCATGCCCTTTTTGCTGAATTTGGAGCCCTCTCGGGATATAAGTTTAAAACCCCCCAAAAGACAGAGGCCCTTCCAAACAACATGCCCCCCGAGGGCTTATCCTCCCCAAAAATAATTATCCTACAATGGCAAACCCAACGCTCAAAAACCTGGGGATCCAATAAAGACCAAATCCCCCCCTCTATAGCGCAATTTCCCCCCCCCTTTAAAAAATTGAAAAAATACACTCTTGGGGGCAGCCTTCCCCTCCTTCTGGGTAAATTAATTCAGTCAAAATGTCCATTACCAAAAAATCCTCTACCTATTTTAGACTCTCCCGGGAATGGTCCGTGATGAGCTACGCTCCTTTAAGGGGCTATCCTAAGATTCATAGGGCCCCGGGGAGGCATAGGGGGGCCAAAAGTGTTATGATGGCAGTGGCGGGGTGGGGATTGGGGGGTTCCTACTCCTCACTATTTTTGGGCCACCCACTTGGTTTTGTAGTTGGGCACCCTCCGAGCATATACCAAGTGGATGGAGATAGAAAAACTGTGGCTTGCACCCCCCCCAATGCCTTCTATGGGATTTGAAGCTTCCCCTTTATTGGGGTCCCTGTTTTGGGGCCCCAAACAAGTTTACGGGCAATTGGAAATCAGGCGGGCCAGATTTCGTTGCTTCCAAAATTCCCCCCCATGGGTTCCCTTTTTTTGCACACCCCTTTTCCCTTCTGGTCATTGGATTTTTAGCAAAACCGTGGCTGGGGCAAGAGTTATTTCCCGGTTTGTGGATGTTGCTAGGGGCCCGGGGACAGGAGGGGATTCCATTTGCACCCCCCAGGGGGCTATAATCTCCCCGAGAGATCCCCTTTTTTCCCCCCGATTTAAATCCTTCATGTCCTCCCCGTTGGCACATCTCCCCCCCCGTCCGACCTCTTTCGAACACTCTGTAAAGCGGGGCCCGTAATAAGGGGCCCTTCTACAATCTCCCCCATTCTCCAACCCCCCCTTCCCGAAAACCCCCCCCAACAAACATGGGCCCAAGGGGGGAAAGTACTTAGGTAGGGGAAATCCTTCCCCCCATGGAAAGTGTTTTGGGAAAGCAGGGCGAAGTCCTCAGTATGTACCCCTAAAGAAAATTATCAAAATAATTTTTTTTTGGGACCATACACCGGAGGTCCTTTTCACAAATGGAAACCCTCCGCTCCCATCGGTATGCTGGCGTGTTGCTCCTCAGGGGTACAACCCCATATTTCTGGATTGCCCCATTATTAACCCCTTTTGGTCACAGGGCAGGGGCTTTTAGTGATTTTGGGGGTGAGGATCCCTTGGGCCCCCTTACCCATTTACTGATGGGGCCCGGTTAAGGGTCTATCTAAAAAAGGGCTCCCCCAAATTATGTTACATATCCTCACAGGAGCCCGGGCCTAATCTGGTAGATGGAGGCAGACCCCGCCCCCTGATAGAGGGGTCTGTGTCAGAGGTCACAAAAAAGGGGAATGGGGTTCCTGACTGCCCCGTCCCTGTAAATTGGTTCTTTTATAAAATTGGTCCCATGGGACCCGCCCCAACTTGTTGGACTCTTGACCAGAACCCTTCCCTTCCCTTCCCCCATCCACCCACCCCCCCCCCCCTTACCCCCTTTTTTGCATTTCCCACGTCTTTTGTTTTGGGCTGTTCCTTATTGATGAGGGTGGGAAGTCTTTGACCCATGGGTTTAAAGAGTAACCATGTAACCTTTTCTCATTCAAGCCTCATGTTCTTCTGTTTTGGTTTTGATTGAATAAGTTCAATTTCCCGATTACAATGCCCTTTTCGTGTTTATTTTAGGTGTCAATTTGATCGTTGTTCACTTGTCTTTTCACAATAATTAAAAAAAAAATAAAAAAGGGAATAAAAAAAAAAAAAAGTCCCTGTTGTCCTCAAAAAACAAGCCTCATATCTATGTAGAAGGAAAAAAAAAAAGTTATGGCTCGGGAAGGCGAGGAGGAAAAAAAACCCTTGAGCCATATTGTTATAACCGGCTGTCAGGAAGGGGTTTAAAGAGTTGTTCCCACCATAGAGACTTTAATAGCACATCAGTAGGACTTGCACCTATCTCGGGCATGAGCCCCCAAAAAATATCTCAGAATGGGAGCCGTTTCATTTTTGCAGACACTCCATTTTTTCTATGAGAGTTCTGGTTTGAGGGGGAATTATTATGACACCCGCTAATTTCCTGAAAAACCCTTGTGCACACGGGGAGCAGTAACGGGGGGGGGAAGTGATAATAAGGGCTGTAGGTTTTCCGGGGGTCTGAAGCCACTGCATCCCACAGCTGCTGGAGGGTGCTGTAGGGGGATTTCGAGGTGGTTCCACAGATGCTTAATTGGCTTCAAGTCTGTGGAATTAGGAGGCCAAGGTAGTACATTTGAGTCTTAGTCATTCTTTTCCTATCAATGTCAGACATTTCTATCCATGTTACATGTCGCATTGTTTTGCTGGAAGATTTCTTCTGCCCCAGGAAAGACAATCGGCATGTATGGGTGTATGTGAAGTGTAAGGATGGATTTATACCCAAATCAGGTGAGAGCGCCTTCAACATGGATGAGTGGCCAAGAGAATATCACCAAAATATTCCTCAGACCATAATGCTGCCACCACCAGCTTGTGTTCTTCCAGCAATGGTTGCAGGGTGTTTGTTCTCAGATATTTCTCACCTGGAATGACAAAGTCCACCCATTTGATGAAGCACAAAATCTGATTCATTGAAATGTTTTAGACAAACGTCTGGTCGCCCCTTAGTTTTTTATGGCATTGAGCTGCTTCACTGTACCCTTTCAGTCGACCCTCTTCCTTCTTCATAGAAGACACTCATGTTGCACATCATGCCAATATCAAAAGTAGGAAGTGGTCATAATAATGTGACTTAAAGGGGTTGCCTCACTACATTGATTCATGTTACCACAGTCCAGTTTTCTTGGTTTCATTTTGAATTCAGGGGTTTGTTTACTGGCTTCCACTAGGCTGCAGTAGAAGCCAGGTTTGTAGCTATAGCAACCAGTGCTGGCAGCCTATCAGGAGAGAGTAAACAGGTCTGTAGCTATAGCGACCAGTGCTGGCAGCCTATCAGGATAGATCAAACAGGTCTGTAGCTATAGCAACCAGTGCTGGCAGCCTATCATGAGAGATCAAACAGGTCTGTAGCTATAGCGACCAGTGAGGCAGCCTACTAGGAGAGATCGAACAGGTCTGTAGCTATAGTGACCAGTGCTGGCAGCCTATCATGAGAGATTGAACAGGTCTGTAGTTATAGCGACCAGTGAGGCAGCCTACCAGGAGAGATCGAACAGGTCTGTAGCTATGTGACCAGTGGGCAGCCTATCATGAGGATTGAAGGTCTGTAGCTATAGAAACCCAGTGCTGGAGCCTATGATGAGAGATCAAACGGTCTGTAGCTTAGAAAACCAGTGTGGCAACCTATCAGGAGAGAGAGAACAGGTATGTAGCTTTTAGCGACCTGAGGAGCTGATGCAGCCACACAAGGGGGGATATCTAGGAATCGGTAGGACACTGTTAATGGACACATATTGCAAAGTGACTTGTTTTTGCAATATCTTTAACATAAAAAGGAGCGATCCTTGTAGTGAGACCACCCCTTTAACTGTATACATTACATAGGGCATCACACCAAAATGAGATATTCCTCTTCAACCTTATGACAGGAAAATAAAACAGCAGCAAAAGTAGCAATATTTTAAGTTATGAATAATAACGCTACATATGCAAGAATTTGGTTCTAGAAAGTTGGTGAACGCTTCGGAATTTTCTGTAGTTTTGCAGACATTTAACCTTCAGTCAAGACTATGTATAGAAATCAAATGATCATAAATCAATTTATAGCGAACATGAACTGCACATGCTACAGTGTGTGTTCAGGGATTCATAAAGTTAATATTTTAGATATTTAAAGGGCAACTCCGCCAAAACGTAATCTGCAGAATGGCTTGAAACAAAAAGTTATTGTCGTATAAATGCCCAATAAGTAAACACAAAAGTAATATTGTTTTATGTTTCAGATGTTATAATCATTTCCAGAATGTGCAGACTGAAACCAGGAAAACATAGGAGGTTGTCAGGATATAACGGCTATAAATACACAGACGCCATGAACGACATACAATAAAAACATATGGATCAGTCAGAATAGGCCCGAGGCTGGTTCCCTCTGTAAAGGCTTCCACCCGACGCAATTTCTGTTAAAGAATATGCTTGTAATTTACATAATAAAAGGGCCAATAAATACATTATTACTCTGGAATTTCTTCAAAATAATTAACTCCATCTACACTGTTGTCATGATATCCTCTGAAACCATTCCTTAAGGCTATAAACCTAGTGCACGGCTATATTAATCTGTACTGATATTTCATAACCTTTATTTAAACATTTACATTGGCGCTGATTGCGTGCAGTAGGACAGAAACAGTGTAGAACAGATGTGGCCAAACTGTAGATGGCAATCTAATAGAAGATCTTAAAGGGGTTGTCCATTAAAAAAATATATATATTCCATAGAGGCCACGGTGGTCTAAAATTGAAAAAAAAAGAATACTTACCTAACTGTCCCCCTTTGCTGTCGCCCCAGAGCTTGTGGTGATCTGCTCCTCTCAGCCTCCGGGTTCTCCTCTCGACACGCTCGAATGGCTCACACTTCATTTTAAATGGGTTGTCTCACAACACTGATCCATCTTGCCTCAGTCCTGTTTTCTTGGTCTCACTTTGAATTCAGGGGCGTGTTTACTGGCTTCTACTAGGCTGCAGTAGAAGCCAGGTCTGTAGTTTATAGCAACCAGTACTGACAGCTTCAGGAGAGATCAAAAGTTCTGTATCTATAGCAACAGGCTGGCAGCTATCGGGAGGTTCAAAACAGGTTGTAGCTATAGAAACCCAGTGCTGGCAGCCTATAGGGAGATAAACAGGTCTGTAGCAATAGCAACAGGTGGCAGCCTACAGGAGAGATTGAAAGGTCTGTAGCTATAGCGACCTGAGGAGCTGATGCAGCCCATAAAAGAGGGGATATTTAGGAATAGGTTAGGTTTACGGTTAAGGGGACATATATTGCAAAATGACTTGTTTTACAAAAATTTTAACATAAAAAGCAGCAGTCCTTGTAGTGAGATAACCCCTTTAAGTGTCTGGATGAGAACCTGGTAGTCGAGGGGAGCGGTTCCCATGAGCATCAGTGCAGCAGCAGCCGACAAGTATTTTTTTTTCTTTTTTGGACCACCGTGTGCCTAATGCAAAATAACTTTTTTTTTATTTTAAATTGAACAACCCCTATAAAGAACATTTCCAGTTTTGTAATATTTAAAGGGGTTGTCTCGCTACAAGGATTGCTGCTTTTTATGTTAAAGACTTTGCAAAAACAAGTCACTTTGCAATATGTGTCCATTAACAGTGTCCTACCTATTCCTCGATATCCCCTCTTGTATGGGCTGCATCAGCTCCTCAGGTCGCTATAGCTACGCCCTGTTCAGCCCTGTTTAGGGGCCAAGGGTTAAAGGCCGGGCCCCAAGGCCACGGGTTGCTAAAGCTAAAAGACATGGCTTCTACTGCACCCTTTAAATAGAACCCAGAAACACCCCCTGAATTAAAAATAAAACCCCAAGGGAAAAAAAGGTTTTTTGGGGCTAAGATGAATAAATGTAGTAAAAAAAAAAATTTTTAAAGTGGTTTTTTCCCGATCTAATTGTTTTTGGGACTTTTTTTCCAAATTTACATTGCTTTTTTCCCATATTTTGCGTATTTCAGGGTTAGACCCTTTTCCCTTCTTTTCCCCTGCTCGTTTTGTAAGCTTTCTGTTTCCTTTTTAATATTGGAAGATTCTTTTTTTTTCAAATATGAAAAAATGGCTCCCCATTTCCAGTAAAAAATGAGAGGTATCGTTTTCCGGGAATTGGATTGGATGCGGGGCCCCTACTTTGAATGTTTTGTGGCCCTTAAAAGGGGTTTTTTCTCACCCACAAAAATTTAGTTTTTAAAAATGTGGGGGAAAGGGTTTAAAAAAAGGGGACTTTCCCAAAAAACATTGTTTTTTTGAATTTGTTTTAGTTAAGGAGATAAAGAAATTTTTTTCCCCTTTCTTAAAAAGAAACACTTTTCTCTAGTTCCCGACCACCTCTGTCTCGCCCTTAAATTCTGATTTGATGCTCCCATCGTCGGGAGTTAAATCGAAATTAGGGGCCCACTCGTTTTAAAGTTTTTATCTTCACAACAGAGTTGTTAAACCAAAACTTAAATGAAAAGTTTTAAACCCCCTTTAGAGCTCTGAAGCCTTGTGCACTACAATTTTAAAATCTCCTCATTTTCAGGGTCACTGAAAAACGAAATAGTTTGAAAACAGCAAAGTTGACATGTCACCGCTATAGACCCACCCACAGCTTGACCAGGAATTGATTTGCTTAAGTTTGAGGTAGCTCTGTGAAACAACATGGTAAGTCTTATTTATCTATTTAATAATTAGTAAGGATATGTTTTCCTGTGTCATCTATGCTGCAGATGCTCCACCGAGGACCAGGTCCTCGGTGGAGAAAATCCACCTATATTGGATCAGTGAGGATAAAATTACGGGCCCATTTGAGTACCCATCTTGTAGGGGTGGCTGTTTTGGAACAGCTTTAGTGTTGGGTGGGGGGGGGTTGTCCTCACTTTTTCCGGACGGGTTTTGGGTTTGCCCCCTTGGAGCCCTAAAAAAAGGCCTGCTACAACGGTTTTCGGGGGCCCTTGGTTGCTATTTGGAAGTTGGAGCGCAGGGGCAGAGGATAGAGCTCTGGCCCCCTCGGGACCCCTGAGGGAAGCCCGGGACCATATTCTGGGAGAGGGCAGTGTTTATGGGGGCTGGACATTGGGGCCAGAAAATTGAGTAGGGAGTGAGCTCCAATTATTTTTTAGGAAATTGGTTTTGATTTTTTTTTTTTTTCGGGACTTTTTAACCTGTGCCTGAATAAAGTGGCTGAGGCCAGTGTTAAACAAAAAAGGCCCTGATCGGTGGGGCCATTCTTTTAAACGAAAGTGGCAAATCCAAGACCCCCTCAAGATTTTTCCCAAGTGGCGGATGGGACGAGTGTGGTCTTACAGTATGTTTTGTTAAATGCAAAAATTTACTTTGTAGATTTTTTAAAAAGGTTTCCCAAAACCAAATTAAAAAAAGGGATGAAGAAGGGAAAAGAAAAGTGAGCAAACATTTCCTGCAAGTTCTCAGCCTGCTAGAAAAATGCCCAGTGAAATATCTGAAAGGAATTCAGGGTGAAAACCCCTTCCCTTCTTTTTTTTGGCCAGTCGGGAAAATTGGGGGTTTTAAATGCTAAAGTCTAGGATTTTCTCAGTCTCACACAGCGAGGATTTTGCTTTTTTAGTAAAAAAAATAAAAAAAACATATTGAAAATAATTTAAACCTTCTGAAAATCTCAAAAAAAAAAAAAAATAAAAGTACTGAGACAACACTTTGTTTAAATTTTTTGGGCCCCTAAAAAAACCCTTTTATCTCTAAAATAGGATTTATTTTCCTTTTTTGGTAAAATTGTTCCCTCCACGTGGAAAAATAAAATTCGTCAAAAAACGTGCGGGAATCGGCATTTTATTTTTCTACAGCTGGGGCCAAAAGACTTTAGAGTTATGAGGTGATCTATTTTAGTAGGTCTGTCTTGCCAAATGGGAATATTTTGTCCCAAACCAGACAAAAGGGAATTTTTGATGAGAAAATGTCAAAAAAGAGAGTGAATTAATGTTCCAAAACTGCACACCCTTTAGGGAAAAATTTTTTCTAAAAAAAATTTTCCTTTTTTGTTTGTCTTTGGCTTGTGGGAAAAAAAGGGTTTAATTATAAAGATAAGGGTCATGATAGGTAATGATATTGTCTCCACTTCTAATTTAGTATATTGTCTGCTTTTTTTTTTTTTTTTTTAAAGTAATCCAATAAGTTTATATTCTTAAAATTACATGTCTGTCAAACTATATATAAGAAAGGAAAGATCTCTCCTTAGGGAGAGCGCCTATATAGGCGTGTGGAGATTCGAAATTGCCTTTTGAAAAAAGGGACTGCATTTAAAAAATTTTGGGAAAGGGTTTTTTCCCCCCTTTTTGGTTTAAAACCCAATTTTTTTGGGGGGGGGAAAAAAAAATTTAAAACCCAAAACCCCCCTTTTTTTTTTTGGGTTTTTTTTTTTGGGGGCCCCGAGGGGGGTGGGGGGGCCCTTGGGGAAAAGGGGAAAATCCCGGGGGGCCCCTTTGGGGGGGGGCCCCAAAAAAGGGGGGGTTTTTAAAAATTTTAAAAAAAAAAATTTTTTTTTCCCCCCTTTTTTTTTTTTTTTTTTTTTTTTTTTTTTTTTTAAAAAAAATTTAATTTTTAAAAAAACCCCCCAAAAAAAAAAAAATTTTAAAAAAAAAAAAGGGGGGGCCCGGGGGAAGGGGAAAAGGAAATTTTTTTTTTTCCAAAAATTTTTTTTTAAAAAAAAAAACAAAATTTGGGAAAAAAAGGGGGCCCCCCCCCCTTTTTTTTTTCCCCCCCCCAAAAAAAACCCCCAAAAAGGGGGGGGAAAAAAAAAAAAAAGGGGGGAAAAAAATTTTTTTTAAAATTTTGTTTTTTAAAAAAGGGGGTTTAAATTTTTTTTAAAAGGGGGCAAAAAATTTTGGGTTTTAAAACCCGGGGAAAAAATTTTTTCCCCCCTTTTTAAAAATTTTTAAAAACAAAAAAAAAAAAGGGAAAAATTTGAAAGAGGGAAAAAAAATTTTTAAAAAAAATTTGGGGAAAAAATTTTTTAAAAAAGAAAATTTTTAAAAAAAGGTTGGGAAAAAATTTTTTTTTTTAAAAAAAAAAAAAAAAGGGGGGGGGGGGGGGGGTTTTTTTTTTTCCCCCCCGGGGAAAAATTTTAAAGGGAAAAAAAAGGGTTTTCCCCGGGGGGGTTTTTAAAGGGGGAAATTTTTTTTAGGGGGAAAAAATTGGAAAAAAAAAATTTTGGAAAAAGGAAAAAAAGGGGGGGGCCCTTTAAAGGGGGGGGGGGGGTTTTTTTTTTTTTAATTTTTGGGGGGTTTTTTTGGGTTTAATTTTTGGGCCCCCCCAAATTTTAAAAAAAAAATTAAAAAAAGGGGGGTTTTTTAAAAAGGGAAAAGAAATTTTTTTTTTTTTAAAAAAAATTTAAAAAATTCCCCTTTTTAAAAAGGGAAAAAATTTTTTAAATTTCCCAAAAGTTTTTTTAAAAAAGGGGGTTTTTTTTTTTTTCCTTTCCAAAAACAAAAAAAAAATTTTTTTCCCCTTTTCAAAGGGGGTCCCCAATTTTTAAAAAATTTTTTTGGGGCCCCCCCAAATTTTTAAAAAAGGAAAAATTTTTTTAAATTTTAAAATTTTAAAAAAACAATTTAAAAAAATTGGGAAACCCCGGGGGGTTTTTGGGTTTTTAAAAAAAAAAATTTTTTTGGTTTTGGGGGGAAAAAAATTTTTTAAAAAAGGGGGTTCCCCCCTTTGGGGGGGGCCCTTTTGGGCCCCCGGGGGGTTTTAAAAAGGGATTAAAAACCCCCCTTTTTTAAAATTTTTTTTTTTTTTCCTTTTTTGGAAACAAGGGTTTTTTCCCCCAAAAAAAATTTTTTAAAAAAAATTTTAAAAAAAAAAATTTTTAAAAAAAAAAAATTTTTGGGAAAAAAAAAATTTTTTTCCAAAAAAAAAAAATTTTGGGGGATTAAAAATAATTTTTAAAAAAAAAGGAAAAAGGGGGGGGTTTTTTGTGGCCCCCCTTTTTTTTTTTTTTTTCCTGCCCCCCATTTTTTTTTTAAAAAGGGGGGGGGCCAATTTTAAAACCCGGGGGGAAATTTAAAGGTTTAAAAAGTCCCCCAAAACCCCAAAAAAAAAGGGGGCCCCAAAAAATTTTTTTTAAAAAAAGGTTTTTTGGAAAAAACCAAATTTTTTTAAAAAAAACCCTTTTTTAAAAAAAATTTTAAAAACCCCAAAAAAATCGGGGTTTTTTTGGGGGGGGAAAAAAAACCCCCCTTTTTTTTTCAAATTTTAAAAAAATTTTTTTAATCAAAAAAACCCCCAAAAGGGGTTTTTTTTTCCCCCCCCCCCCCCTTTTTTTTTTTTTGGGCCCCCCCGGGCTAAAATTTTTAAAAAAAAAATTTTAAAAAAAACCCCCAAAAATAAAAAAAAATTTTTAAAGGGGGGGTTAAAAACCCCCCGGGGAAAAAATTTTTTTTTTTCCCGGGGTTTTTTTTTAAAAATTTTTTTTAAATTTTAATTTTACCAAAATTTTTTTCCGGTTTTTTTTTAAAAAAAAACCCCAAAAATTTTTTTTCTTCCAAACCCTTTTTCCCCCCAATTTTTTTTTTTTGGGGGGGGAAATTTTTTGGGGGGAATTTTTTTTTGGCCCGGTTTTGGGGGGTTTTTTTTTTTTTTCCCCCTTTAAAACCAAAAAAAAAACCCCCCCCAAAATTTTTTTTCCAAGGTTAAAAAAAATTTTTTGGGTTTTTTTGGGTTTTTTTTTAAAAATTTTTTTGGGGGGGGAAAAATTTTTTTTTTTTTAAAAATTTTTTTAAAAAATTCCCAAAAAAAAAACCCCCAAATTTTTTTTTTTTAAAAAACACAGGGGTGGCAGCATCATTTTGTGGGTTTTTTGCTGCAAGGACTGGTGCACTTCACAAAATAGATGGCGTCATTAGGAAAGAAGTTTTATGTGGCAATACTGAAGCAACATCTCAAGACTTCAGCCAGGACGGTCATAATTTTTGGCTCTTCATCCCCCCCCCCCCCACGCCTTCCAAAAGCCTTAACTTTTTAATTTTTTCATCTACACAGACATATGAGGACTACTTTTTCGCAGGACAAGAATCACTTTTTAATGGTGATATGGACCGTACCCTAGAATATACTAGGAAACCACACAAAAAAATTCTAAGTGGGATGGAATGTGAAAAAACATACTTGCGCCACATTTGCAGGGGTTTCGTTTTTATGTTCACTGTTTCGTATAAATGATGTGTTATCTGTATTCTGCAGATTGATACCAAATATTTAGGGTTTTCATTTTGTTTTCATACTTTTAGAGAAAAAACTTTCTCTAGTTCTCAAATTTGTGCTGCAAAGCCATTTTATGCGACCAATAGCTTTATTTTGTGTTTCCACCTATGGATTGTGAGTGAGAGCTCATTTATTGCGGGCTGAAGTGTAGTTTTTATTGGTTTCATTTTGGCATACATGTGACTTTTTGATCACTTTTTATTCCAATTTGGGGACGTGAAATGACCAAAAAAAGCACGATTTTAGCATTTCGATTTTTTTTTCTTCTACAGTGTAAAGCATAAGGAATAAATGTAATTGCCATTGGACTATGTATACTCTATTCACTGAATACATACACTTTGTGCATCAAACACAAAAGCATTGTCTATTGTCTACCACAATTTTGTGTCCAATTCCCTAACTGTAAACATTCAATTAAAGGGGCAGACATAGCCCAATTTAAATTATATTTGCTCTATAGATCTTTGTGGCTCCATTGGGATGCCTTTTTCACAGTATCCTGAAAGGGTATCACAAACCCCCATTGTAGTCCTGTAGTTGTCCCAAACTCATCAGCATTGCACGTTTATTGAGTAGCTTTATGGAAAATCAATACTGCTGCTTTTTTCGGCTATGCACAGGTATGGTTGCTTGTGTTCCATGGGATCTATCGCAATCTAGGGCAAATGTAATTGGAAATGGACCATGTATACTCCATTCACCAGTCATATACACTTTGTGCTTCAGACACAGAAGCATTGTCTACCACATGTTTGTGTCCGATGCATTATAAACATTTACTAAATAAGGCAGACGTAGTCCAGCTCAGACTATGTTTGCCATATAGATCTCTATGTCTCCATCACAGCCCCCGACGTGGTATCTGTTAGGCTATGTTCACATGGCGTAATTTTGGCGCGCATTTCAGCGAAATTACGGTAATCCATAGTTCTCATAGAGAACTATAGATTACGGCTCCTCTCCCCGCTCGTACAATACAATCGTATTGTACGCGCGGGGGGGATAAGTGACATGTCAATTATTCACGACGAATACGCAACGCGAGTAATGAGTGTCAATGGGGCTGGCGGGCTGCCACCCCCCCCCCCTCCCCAGGAGTACGCGCATATTAGCGCGAGCTCCCGAAAGACATAATGTATTGCGGCGCGTACTGTACGCACCACAGTACATCTTGTGAACATGCCCTTAGGATAATTTTCTAGTAATATACAGAAGGATACTACAACCCCCTATTAAAGTCCAGTAGTTGTGCCATGCTTATTCTCATGGCATGTGCCACATTTACGGAGCAGGTGCATAGAAAGAATACCGGTGCTTTGTTTGGCTGTGCACCAGTGTTAGTGAATACGCTTCATGGAGGTGAAAATAGAAAATCGGTTTATATATCCTTCTCTAAATTTATATTTTTGAGCATAAGATTAATTTCAGAAACCGAACTATCTTTCCTGATCTGGCGATGGCAAAAATTCAGCTCTCCGATGACACGTTCGCTGACCACCCACCGCCAGGATGTTTGCCCGTGGTCTGTTGTTGGCAGGGGAAGAGCAGCTGTGAGAATATTGATCACTTGCTACAGGCAGCTCGCTACTGACAGATCCAATAGCTCTATTTCTGCACCAGCAGATCCTGATCTCAGACAGTAAGGAAAGAATTTAGAACAAAGCCCAGCTTGTTACAGCTGATATCTGATGCTATGGTAAGAGTGCATTTACATGTGATGCTAGAATGGTATGGCAGTAAAGCGCAACATAACTGTCCACATAAAATCTAGTACAATGGTCCCTCAACATACAATATTAATTGGTTCCGGGACGACCATTGTATGATAAAACCATAACTTAATGGAAAACTGGGACTTGGTTCCAAAACCCCAAAATGTTGTTTTTTAATTCATTTTTCAATTGCATCAAAGAACCGAGCAATTAAAAATGTGTGTTTTTTTTTTTTTTTTTTAACTAGATGCCTACTGGCCACTGACTGTCTTTGCAGCCAACAGCTAAGGGTCTGTTCACACGGCTGAAATTTTCAGCATTCAAATCAGCACCAAAACCTAATCTGAAAGCTCCTCAATGCAGCAAAGTTTTGATAAAGATTTGAACAGGTTTTCAACTAAGTTTTCCAACATTGTTTTCTATCTGGAACACCCATACAAATTAATAGACAGGGCAGAAACCGCGCCGAGAGTTTTGGACAAGGTTTTGAAGCTCTCTATTGATTCCTATGGGGATCAGTCAGAAATTGACATGACACTTCTTTTCAGTGTCCAAAACAGCGTCCAAATAGGAGCAGAAAACGCACGGAAAAATCACATCGTATGTGAACTACAACGCTGTTTTACATAAGAATCAATGAAAAGAAACTGGCGGTGTTTTGGAGGAAATGCTCCAAAAACAGCGCTGAAAACCGCATCAAAATCAGCCATATGAACATACCCTAACCCTGCACGGATGTTTTAAAATATTGGGCAAAGACCCCTTGGGCTTGCCACTGAGAGGGTAGGAGCGGTTTATCACCGTCCCTACCTTCCCGATCGTTGTATATACAGCACTTAGTAAGTGCTGTATATACAGATATGCAAGAAGCGTAATTAATTTCTGCTTCTGGGCTCCAGTGGTCACTTGACGGTCAGAGCTCGATAGTTGCTGTTGCTGTGGAGAAACAGCCTGGTCAGGAACTGGTTAAAAACAATAAAAAAAATCTTGTGTAGAAATTCTTTAAAAATTAAAGAATTACGTATCACGGAAAAAAGGTGAAAAAATTTGTAGAACTGAAAAAGGGGTATAGCGTTAAACTCGGCGTGTACTAAGAAAAATGTGCGGGGTTGGGGAGGGATAAAGGACCTAGTCAGGAAATGATTAGCGTTTTGTTTTGGGTTTTTTTACCATTTTCCCTGAAATGAAAAAAAAAAATATTTTTTTCGTAAACATTCCATAAAAATAAAGAAGTACCTACTATAGGAAAAAGTCCGGCAAAAAATCAATTTCATGTGGACTGCTTAACAGATATACTATTAATTCTATTATGGAGATGTTTGCTGAAAATCCGACCAAATACTTTGTCGTGTGGTTAGGGGCAAACAGCTGGTCATTTTTAATTTTTTTTTTTTTTTTACCATTTGCCCTGACATACATTTAAAAACAAAATCTCACATACAAATTGCATAAAACTATACAAAAAAAAATACCGATCACACAAAAAAAGGCAGAAAAATTAGTAGAACAACCGAAAAAAGTGGTATAGCGTTCAAATCAGCGTGTACTTAGTAAAATGTGCCTGGTCAGGATGGTGGAGGGGGCTGGAAGGTTGGTGGGTATAAGACCCAGCCAGGAAATGATTAAATTAGACATTTTAATTTTATTTATTTATTTTTTTACCATTTTCATTGATCATATTAAAAAAAATCTAAATTTAATGTAAACATTACATAAAAATAATTACTTATTACAGAAAAAAATGTAAAAAAATTAGTGAAATAATTGAATGAAACCTGCATGCCCTTATGAAAATGAGAGATGGAGGGCGGGAAGGGGTGGACGGCCGATTAGGAACTGTTTAATTTTTTTCCCCTATTTTCCCTGAGATATACAGTATAAAAAAGCAAAGGGCGAGATGTTGGATTTGGCGCCATTTTTGGGCCGTATTTTGCAAAAATGTTGAAACCATTTTTTTCTATATATTTAGAAACAGTCCTACACTATAACTTGGCATACTTTGTGCCAGACACGATACCTTTGAATGCGCCAGAGATATGCTATGCCAGGCATACCACACGCCAAGTTTATGAACCCACATATGTCCATACATTCAGGCGCACTATACACTCATTTAAAACTAACAGAGCGGTGCCTCTTTTTTAAACATGTCACTGAAAATCTCACATAAAAAATTTTTTAAAAATAAAAAAAAATACTACTCTCAGGCAGGAGCGACAAAACATGAGTTGAGTAACTGAGCGAAAAAAAGCAGTTTAAACTCGCATGTACTAAAAATAATGAAAATGAGGTGAACAAGCCGACCAGGATCTTTTTCCGAACAAAACTATAGTGTAAAAATGACACAAAAATATATATTTATTGTTGCAAAAAAAAAAAAAGAGAAAAAAGCATAAGCGTTCAACCCTGCATGGACGGGGTCGGGAAGGGGAAAATAAACGACTTCGGGAAAAAATTGTTTTAAATTAAAACCCACTTTTCCCCTCTGCCCAATTAGAGCCCAAAACAGTTTTCATGATGGGGCCCTAAGACGTTTTTTTGCCCATAGCAACCAAGCAGATCCCCTTTAATTTAATGTGCTCCTGGAAAATGAAAGGGGGACCTTTTTGGGTTGTTTTGGGGGCAACAAAAACCCTAGATCTAGACAGTTTTCGTGTATGGCCCTTAAGTTAAATTACACACAAAAATGGTGCAGTGTAATTGGGGTCTAAACCCATTGGGCTAACTTGTGGTGACAAGATCTCTCCCTGTTGCCCTAAACCAATAAGGGCTCACCTTTAATTTCATATAGTGCTTGAAAAAATGAAAGGGCGCTTTTTATTGGTTGCTAGGGGCAAAAAAGAAAGACCTGGACAGTTTTCATTGAGGGGCCCTTTAAGAAAATTACACAAAAAAAGGGTGAGGTGGGGAATTTGCCTAAACCCGTGGGCCTATATTTGTGGGTGAGCAAGCTCCCTCCCTTTTTTGTTGCCCATGCACCAAGCAAACGCAGCTTTCTTTTTCAAGGTGAGCGTAAGAAGGAAACAGGACTCGTTGGTTGCGATGACTCTATTGGTTCTTGTCAGTTTGGGTTGGGGTGCCATGACTCATTGTTTACTATGGGCCTGTTTGGGTTGCTATGGTTTTCTATTATTTTCTGTAGCTCTTGGGTTGCTAGGCCAAAAAAGGAAAATTAGCCCCCTAGACATTTTAATACATGGGGCCCTTAGATTTAATTAACGAAAAAAGGGTGCAGTGGAATTTTGGGCCAAAACCCCGTGGGCTAATTTGTACGAGCAGAATCCCCCCTTTTTTTGCCCAAAATAGAACCAATCAAACGACTTTCTTTTCAAGCGAGCTGTAAGAAGTGAAAGCGGGTTTTCTGATTGTTGCTAGGGGAAACAGGGGTTTGCGTTCCATCGAATCGTCCCCATTGTTTTGTTTTCTATAAATCATTCTAGAACCATCCTCACCCCGTGTTCCCAAAATGACGATAGGAAATTGTGGCGGGGCCCTCACCCCGTCTCCATGGACCCATAGGGAGGGGAGAAAACCTCACCGCGGGAACGTCAAGCCCCCCCCCTCTCTTCTTTGGTTGAACTTACAGAAGGACAACGCCAATTGGCCCGTCGCGTTCCATGCCGACTCCCGGGGGATTCGAACACTGGGGCCCCGTCGGGCCGGAGTCAGGTGAGAGATTCGCTTTGTGCACAAAGCTTGGAAAACGGGGATGTCGCATGTGTGGCGCGCTTGCGGTGTGTGTGTGTGTCTACCTGCTGGATGAGACCGGCAGGAGCAGGGGGGAGTAAGGGAACCTGTTTATATTTGGAAGACCAGAAACCGCCGTACTGATGCCGAGTCCCCAGCTCTGATCATGCGATTGTGAGATCTGCCCCATCTGATCGCAGCGATTTCCCCGCATGGGGGAGAAACCAGTTGTTACAATTCTAACAAACCACCAACCCCCCAAACCCTGGGGTGTTGTTCAGTGTTAGCAGACTGATGCCTCTAATTGGGGGTTTATTGGCGATTGTGTATATTGATTAATGGCGGGGATTACCAAACTGCCCGTAGGTCGGGTTTTTAAGGGTTTTTAACTATAGCGACCGCGGGGCGGACTGCCCGGGGACAAGGACATTGGGCCCCTTTTGTTGGGAATTTTTTGGGCTTTTCTCTATACAGCACTACTAGTGGGCTCTATGGGGTATGGGTTGTGTATATGTTATAAAATGGCGATATTCCAATTGCCCGGTGAGGTGGCTAATCATGGTTTTTAACTAAAGCGACCGCAGAGGGCTGCACTAGGTACAAGGACATTGCCCCCTTCCTGAGGGGGCAGTTTGGGGGCTTTCTCATAAGCATACTAAGTGGGCTCTATGGGTATATGGCGGGATTATTTTATACTTATACTCAATTTTTAGGGGCTTGTTAGGTTATTTCCATTAGGTTGGGGGTCCTTCCATTTTGGGGGGGCCCCAAAGAATCCCCAGTTCACCTTGGGAAAAGGGGGTACTATAGAGGTGCCCGGGGGTACAAAGGGGGGCCCCCAAAAACCCTTCGCCACATAAGGAGCACCCGTATTGTAAAGGGGCAAAAGGGGATGTGAAGGCCCCCTTTCATATTTTGCACCAGCCCGGGACGCAGGGACCTTTTGTCTGGGGCTAATTCTCACAAAGCGATTGGGAGGTTTCCCGCGCGCTCCTGTCTGTATTTCTGTTACTTTTTTATAGGTCCCTTAGATGCGTGTGGTTGAGGGGCCCCTTATATTGAATCCTGCAATTAATTGAACACAGGTAAATTCAAATATGCCCCGGGTTTTTGGAAGGGGGTGACCCCCCCTAGACTGTGATGGCAAACGTCAATATACCTCAAAGTCTGGATTGGGCCCTGGAAAGTGGGCCCCGCTTAGAACAGAGAGGGGGCAGGCTTTGTGCACAACTCTCCATTTTTCTCTATGGGAGTTCCCATCCAAGCGTTTTTGTTTCCTTCTGTTTATGGGAGGTCCCAGTACAGGGGAGCGCGTGTCCTCCATTCTCTTCTATGGGAGTTCCCCCGTACGGGGAGCGCTGTGTTCCCCCTTTTTCTCTATGGGGGTTCCCAGTACGGGAAGCCTGTGTTTCCCCCTTTCCTCTATGGGTTTCCCATACAGGGGAGGCGGTTTTCTCCATTTTTTCTATGGGGGTTCCCCGACAGGGGAGCGCTGTGTTCTCTCCATTTTGTTTTATGGGAGTTCCAGTACAGGGGAGCTCTGTGTTTTCTCGTTCTGTTCTATGGGAGTTCCCAGTACAGGGGTGCTCTTTGTTCTATCAGTTCTGTTCTATTGGGAGTTCCCAGTAGGGGAGCGCTGTGTCTCCATTTGTTCTATGGGAGGTCCCAGTACAGGGGAGCGCTGTGTTCTCCAATTTTTATATAGGGGAGTTCCCAGTACAGGGGAGCGCTGTGTTCCACCTTCTCACTCTTATGGATTTCCAAGTACAGGGGAGCGCTGTGTTCTCTACATTCTGTTATATGTGAGTTCCAGTACAGGGGAGCGCTGTGTTCTCTCCCGTTCTGTTCTATGGTGTTACCAGCACAGGGGAGCGCTGTGTTCTCTCCATTATGCTCTATGGGTGTTCCCAGCACAGGGACACTGTGTTACTCTCCGTTCTGACTCTATGGTGTTCCCAGTACTGAGGGAGCGCTGTGTTCTCTCCGTTCTGTTCTATGGGAGTTCCCTGTACAGGGGGCGCTGTGTTCTCTCCGTTCTGTTCTATGGGAGTTCCCAGTACAGGGGAGCGCTGTGTTCTCTCCGTTATGTTCTTATGGAGTTCCCAGTACAGGGGAGCGGCATGTGTTCTCTAGATTATAGTTCTTATTTTGGGAGTTCCAGTACAGGGGAGCGCTGTGGTTCTCTCCGTTCTGTTCTATGGGTGTTCCCACGATACTGGGGAGCGCTGTGTTTATCTGTTTTGTTCTATGGGAACTTCCCAGTACAGGGAGCGCGTGTTCTATTCCGTTCTGTTCTATGGGAGTTCCCAGTCAGGGGAGCCGCTGGGTTCTCTCCGTTCTGTATCTATGGTACTTCCCAGTACAGGGGAGCGCTGTGTTCTCTCCGTTCTGTTCTTTGGGAATTCCAGTACAGGGGAGCGCTGTGTTCTCTCCGTTCTGTTCTATGGGAGTTCCCAGTTACAGGGGAGCGCTGTGTTCTCTACGTTATGTTCTATGGCGAGTTCCCAGTACAGGGGGCGCTGTTTTCTCTCCGTCTGTTCTATGGGTGTTCCGTACTGGGGCGCACTGTGTCTCCATTCTGTTCTAATGGGAGTTCACAGTACTGGGAGCGCTGTGTCCTCCATTATCCTCTATGGGAGTTCCGGTAACAGGGGAGCTCTGTGTTCTCTCCGTTCTGTTATATGGGAGTTCCCATTCAGGGGAGGCTGTGTTCTCCATTCTGTTCTTGGGAGTTCCCAGTTACAGGGGTGCTGTGTTCTGCCGCACTCAGAACTCCATTCGATACAAAGGAGAGTTTGTGCTCAGGTATGTCTGGTTCTCCATTATGAGTTGCACTTCAAGGCACCATTCCATGATAAGGAAACCTGCCAGACCCATTGTAATTGATGGTTCACGTCTAAGCGCTGTGGGTGTCTGTCCTTCACCCTTCTGTGGAATTAGGTCCCGCACGAGATGTGAACGAAGACCTTCCTTAATGAAAGTTGTGTTTTATGTCTTTTTCAGTGAGCTGTACATTGATCTGAGGACTCTCTTTAGAGGTTTTGGTGGTAATCTCGTATCTACTCTACCTTTCCTCACTTGTTTTCAGGATAGTGTTCACACGGCGTACTGGGGCACGCACTGCATGTGCCCCAGTATACCGTTGTTTTTTGGATGTACGCGCTGAGTAGCGCGTACTTCTAAGGACAGTGGGGGTGGCCCATTCACTCCTATTGTCGCGGTGGGGCGTTTTAAGTGCTACGAAGAAGTGACGTCACTTCTCTCCCCGATGTACATTACGATTGCATTGTTAAACGGGGGAGATCAACGCATAATCATAACTCTATGAGAGCTATGAATTTTACCGTAATTGTGGCGTGCATTAGGGCGTATTGATGTTGCCAAATAACTTGGTGAAATGCGCGCCACAATTACGCCGGCTGTGAACTTACCTTTTATGAAAGTTGTGTTTTTGTCTTTTCAGTGACTATTACATTGATCTTGTGGCTAGGCTTTTTGAGGCTTTGGTGGAAATCTGTTATCTACTATACCGTTTCTTGATTTGTTTTAGACTACAAAAGACACATTTTGGGGACTTGACAAGTGTGTTAGAGGATCTCGAAAATCGCCATGTCTATGGGGAGTTTCCGGCAACGCAGTGGTTGGGTTCTTGCTAGAACGGCTCCAATGAAGCGCACTTGACTGATAAAACTTTGAGATTCTTTGGTCGCATGGTTTTGGCCAAAAAATGCACAAGCACCCCGGGCTTAAACGTGATCTCAGGTGGTGGTCCTCTCTATATTATCTCTCACCTGGGTCAACTTCAGACCTATCACTTGTGCCAAACGGCCTCAAATGCAGAGAGGAAAAATAAAAAGCACCAACTTTCAAACCTAGTGCATTGATATAAACAGCCTGTGAGGTGGGCGAGGTGCAGAAACCATTATGGGCTGGTATCCACTCCTCCTTATAATAGTTTTAAAAGCAAATATGTGCCAAATACAAACGTATTGTTCTGCACTGAAAAAACATTTCTGAAAAAAACATTGCGGAACCTGGCGTGCCACTGGCATGGCTGCAGCACTATTTGCTTTTTAAACTTAATAAGGAGGAGTAGATCACCTCCATTTTTGGTTTCCTGCACCGCACACTCCCACAGGCTAGTTTATGTCAATGCATCTAGGCTTTGAAAGGTTGGTGCTTTTTTATTTTTCTCTCTGCATTTTGGAGGCGTTTGGCACGTGAGAGGTTGCTGAAGTTGACCCAGGTGAGAGATTTAACTATAGAGTAGGACCACTCAACTAAGATCACGGTGTAAGCTGGGGGTGGCATTGAGCATTTTTTGGCCAATAACTTGCGGACCAAGAAAACTCAAAGTTTTTTTTCAATATATTGTAGATAGCATAAAATTGCCCCCTGTTGGAGATTTCAATGAAGGCACTTGGTCATGATTTTTCCTGCTTCCAACACATAAACTCAAAAAAACGGACTTGTTCCCTGCTGCCTAATATATCACTCCCCCCTGGGCCAGAACCATCGTCACAAATAAGAAATCCGTGCTATTCCACTTCTTCCTACCAGTGGTTTGAGACCCTACGCTGCTGAGTGGGGCGCAGCAAATGTGCAGTGTGAAAGAGCCTAAGGGCACAAACCACAAGGTTGGCTTGCGTTTCACGCTGCCATAATGCAATGTGTAACTTACAGAGGGTTACGGGTAATATTCTACTTCTCTTTCCAAGCTTCATCATAGCCTGAAAAACCTGACACCCCTTATCTCACTATGTGATGTCATGTGCCACGTCCGCACCTGCTGGCAAGTTACACATAGAACGGACTCTACTTCCTTCTGACACATGAGAAACTTCAGGACAACACCTGAAATGTAAACTATTCAATGTCCTTTTATTTCTTTATGGTGTCATTTTATGTATGGAACTGTAAAATTTCCCCCCCACATTGCCCTCATGAGAAGCTGATATTCCTGTGCAGGCATCCTAAATGCGGGCCTCAGCTGTTGGAAACTACAATCACATCATGATTTTATATAATCTTATAATACAGTGCGGCACGATGGGAGTTTGTTGTTTCCCAACAGCTGGGGGGGGCCGCTGTGGTGGGATGCATGTTCCTGTGCATCAAACTGTAGGCATCCAGAACATTCGTGCTATAATCTGGCCATGCACAGCAGAGAAATATCGCTGATACTAGCCCACCATCGAATCTTTATGGGGGCTTCTCTAATGTCATTTGCTAAGGATGACAGGGACTATTTATGCAACTTTTTGTTCAGCAGGAGTTTACTATGTTATGTCTGTCTTCTGTTGTCTGTGGTGTGTGGTTGCATGGCCTCTGTTCAGGATCTGTGCTTGCTGGACCTCGCACCTGCAGTATTGTTAGCTTCTTATGGTCTCTGCAAAAGACTGCCAGAGTCAACTGAGCTTTAGGCCATGGCCATTCCGACGCGTTTGCGGTCGTTCTTTGTACGAGCCCTTTTGAATATTGATGTGTACTAGAATCTGCATTAAATTATGGCGGATTATAGATACAGTTTGGTTGCAGTTCCCACGCAGAGGGACAAAATACGGTCGGTTTGAGTCCGGTATTTGTTCCTTTTGTGGCCGTACCCTCGGCCGCGGGGGGGGTAGGCTTTTTCTCCGCGATGGCCCTCCCACTTCAGATTCACAAGACACAGATTCTGGTCCGAAAAACGGACGGAAGATTGTGCCTTGTTGAATGTTTTGAGGGTGGGTACCGCGGGCGGCAAAACCGCAGGGTGGAAAAACCCGTACTGTGGGGACTTGTGCAAGGGTTTTCATAGTGCACCATTTGTGCTCATTTTCGGAAGGTTTTTTCAAGCGGCCTGAAAAACCGGCGAAAAACCCGTGCCCCCCCCTCTGCGGGACATGCCTCTTTCTCTAATATGCCGGCGGTTTAAATCTGAACAATAGAAAATTCCAGTGTGTAGGCTACAGGTCGGGTTCTCAACTTGAGGTCTATGCACTGGTACAGGTCAGATTTTTGCGCGATTTCAATTACTGAATCCGATTCATAATTCCGTGCTATGGTGTAGAACGTGGCCTTACGGAGGTATACATCTGGCTCCTGTCAAGTTTCAGTTTTCAGGCATCACCGGGTTACGAAACAGGATAGGGACTGTAGGTTTGTTTATGTTGAATTTGTATGTAAGGCAGAACAGTATATCATTAAATGTAACTCCAGGCACAAAAGGGGTTTTTTTTTTTTTTGTAGTGTTGGATAGTGCAGGGAGGGTTTTTACATTTGTTTGCTGCCTGTGCCTTGTTAAGAAGATTTCACCTCATTTTCATCTGCTGTGGCATACTGGCACTTGTCATTCCACAGCTAATATCTGCTGTGGATCATGGAACTACAAGTGCCAGCTTTGCCCCAATTAGGCCTTGTTTTTAACTAAATAACATAACAATATCAGCAGCACTAACAATTAGAATACGTTGTAAATACAAAATCATAAAACATTCCTGCTTTAAAAAAATACGAACGTTTTTTGTGGGTTCTTAGTTCAACACTTTTGCGCAAAACTGCTTATGCCCACCTTCGACTTCAAGAGACTTCTAATGCAGGTGGGTCCTACACTACGTTCACATAACGATATATTTTGTGTGGTCCATCCAGACCTCACTTTCTGAATGTGAAGGCACAAACTATGAATACTCTGCATCTGATTTAAAAGCCTGTGTGGAAAGGGTGGAGTGCTAATCTACCAAGATGGAGCAGCTCCTTTCCCCCATATATTACAATTCAATATCAATGTTTGGTTCAGCTACTTCCAAAAAACCTTTTAAATGTATATTTGGGTGCACGCAGTCGTGCTGTATTATATAATACAAATAACAATATCAGCAGCAAACAAATTTTGAATACGTTGATAAATAACCCAAAACATTCCTGCTTAAAAAATTACGAAAGTTTTTTGTGGTTCTTAGTTTCAAACTTTTGCGCTAAAATGATTAAGCCCACCTTCGACTTCAAGGACCTCAAATACAGGTGGGTCCTACACTAAGGGTATCAGATGTCGGGATGGTGTAAGTCGGGGATGGGGCTGATTTTCTTTGGTTTTTTTATAGTGTTTATGGGTGACTTTGTTTTGTTTTTGTTTTTTGTTTTTATGTTTTTTTTTTTTTTCTTTTTTTTTTTTTTACATTTTTTTTTTTATGTTTTGTATTAGTATCTTGTCTATGTTCCAAGTTTTCTGTAGTCTTTGTGAGATTACCTGTTAGGAGTTTATTATGGTTCCTCGGTCACCTGTTCAGGAGTACTGGGTTCTTGAACCACTTGCTGTATTTGGTCAGTTGTTGCTTGGGGGACATTTTTGGGGAAAAGCTTTAGGGTAGTTTTAGGATAGAGGTAGGGACAGTTTTAGGTGAAGTTTTAGGTTCAGTTATCACTAATACTTTGGAGTGGACGATGCGATATTTCTGCCAACTGTGCGCTTTCGAGTCACTTTCTGGAGTCATTTAGCGGTTCAATCTTCTGATTTTGAGTTACGCATGCTTCATTTTACTTCTTTGATGCTGGTCTACTTTACGTGATGGCTTGTTGTGTTGGATTCTCCAGGAGTCGTTACAACTTGGTAGGAATGATGCTTGGGAAGAGGAGGACCGGGCGGTTACCAATTTTGTTGGTTTGTCTGTTGTTCCCTCCCCCCCCTCTCTCCGCCCACCTGCTCAAAACACAATAAATAAGTTCATTTAATAGTCATAGGTGCCCAATAATGGTGGACGATTAAAATCACAGGTTGTCTACAAAACCAAAAGATCAAACCATGTCCTGCTCGGGTAGGTTGACCAACAAATGTATTAGTTACAGTTTTACATTTAGTGATGCTTAAATGTATTATGTCTAAAGGTAAATGAAAAGCTACATTTCATTTTTTTTGTTTTATTTTAGCACACTTAAAGGGGTTGTCTCACTACAGGATTGCTGATTTTTATGTTAAAGTTCTTGCAAATACAAGTCACTTTGCAATATATGTCATTAGCAGAGTCCTACCTATTCCTAGATTTTTTATCCCCTCTTGTTAGGGCTGCTCAGCTCCTCAGGTGCTTAGCTACAGACCTGTTTGATTTCTCCTGGACAGGCTGCCAGCACTGGTTGCTATAGTTAAGACCTGTTTGATCTCTCCTGATAGGCTGCCAGCATGGTTGCTATAGCTACAGACCTGTTCAGTCTCTCCTGATAGGCTTGCAGCGCTGGTTGCTTTAGCTACAACCTGTTCAGTCTACTCTGATAGGCTGCCAGCGTAGGTGCTATTACTACGAGACCTGGTTCAATCTCTCCTGATAGGATGCCAGTGCTGGTTGCTTAGCTACAGATCATGTTTCTTCTATCTGATTGGCTACCAGCAGTGTTGCTTATAGAATACCGACCTTGCTTCTTACTGCAGCAATAGTGGAAGCCAATAAGCACACCCCTGAATTAAAATGTAACCAAGAAAACAGGACTGAGGTTGAGATGAATCAATGTAATGAGACAACTCCTTTAAGTCTATTAGTCTTCCAAAGAAGAGGAAAATGTATTGTGTATTATGTGGATCTTTCAGTGGAGAGAAGCTCTATGGAATGTTATACTCAGCACATCTATGTTATTCATATGACATAGTACTGTCTCCATTCCAGCTCAAGTAGCACATTTAACCCTTAACACAAGCTATTTTTGGTGTGTTTGATCTGTTTTTTTTTTTTTTTGTTTGTTTTTTTTTTTTGCCTCGCTATAAAAAAAAAAAAAAAAAAAAAGTCGTTTAAGGGCTTGCTTTGCGGGTAAGGATATTTTTTTAATGGTGCTGTGGAGCCATTTGTTGATTGTGGGGTGAGATCTGGTTATCGCTGCATTTACCATACGGGATAAATTAATATTTTTTCTTTTTGTTGAATGTAGTAACTTGGAAATGAGGGTGTGGTTGAATTTTTTTTTTTTTTTTACTTTTTTTAACTTTTACAAGTGCTATGTTTTTTGGCTAGTTGTTGAGGTGAAGCAAAATCAGTGGTCCTTAAGTTGCAAGTGGCTAACAGGTTACAATATTTTCATTTGCATATCCTCGCTCGATAGTTCATTACGCTACTTTACATGTCCCGTACTGCTCTTACTTGTATTAGTGGGATGCAGGCTGTGATTGGGTGGTCTATAGCACCTCTCTACTGTACAGTGCGGTTCTACATGTACTGGTACTGCTCGTTCAGGTATTAGTGAGGTGATGTAGTGATTGGTTGTCTATAGCGCCTCTCTACAGTACAGTGTGGTACTACATGTCCTGTATGCGCTTATCATGCTTAGTGTGGTTGAATGCAGTGATTGGAGGTCTTATAGTCCTCTCTACTGTACAGTGCGGTACTACATGTCCTGTACTGCTCTTATCTGGTAGTAGTGAGGTGCATGTAGTGATGGTGTCTATAGCGCCTCTATACGTACAGTTTGGTACTAATTGTTCTTACTGCTCTTAATGTTTTAGTGAGGTGCAGGCAGTGATTGGTGGTTATAGCGCACTCTCTACAGTCAGGGCATACTAATCTTGTCCCATACGGGCTCTTAATGTATTAGATGAGGGTGCATGTAGTGATTTGGTGTCTATAGCACCTCTCTACAGTTCAGTGTAGTACCTATATGTCTTACTGCTTTACATTTTTAGTGAGGTGCATGGCAGTGATTGAGGTCTATAGTCCTCTCCCAGGTTCCAGTGCGGTAATTCAGTCTGTACTGCTCTTACATCGTATTAGTGAGGTGCATGTAGTGATTGGTGGTCGTAGCGCCTCTCTACAGTACAGTGTGGTACTTCATGTCCTGTACTGCTCTTACTTGTATTTAAGTGAGGTGCAGGCTGTGATTGGTGGTTCTATAGCACCTCTCTACATGTACAGGGTTGTTGGCGGGTACTTACATGTCTGTTATGCTCTTACTAGTTTAGTGCAGTAATGCAGTGATTGGCAGCGGATATTGGCTACTCTACAGTACAGTGCGGTAATTCTTGTCCTTACTGCTCTTAAATGTATTAGTGAGGTGCTTGTTAGTGATGGTGGTCTATAGGCACCTCATCTACAGTACAGTGTTGTACTATTAGTCTTTACTGCTTTACATTTTATTAGTGAGGTGCTGCAGTGATGGTGATCGATAGTCCTCATCTACTGTACAGTGACAGTACTACTGTTCCTGTACTGCTCTTCACATGTTTTAGTAGGTGCATGCTGTGATTGACGGTCTACAGCCCCTCTACAGTACAGAGCGGTACTACATGTCTGTACTGATCTTACAATGTATTTGTGTAGGTGCATGCAGTGATTGGCGGTCTATAGCTCCTCTCTACGTACAGTGCGGGTACTACATGTCCTGTAATGCTCTTACCATGTATTAGTGTAGGTGCTGCAGTGATTGGCGGTCTATAGCTCCTTCTACAGTCAGTGCGGCACATGTACTGTATACATGTCTTACATGTATTGGTGAGGTGCATGCTAGGATTATGGTCTATAGTACAATGCCTCTCTAATGTACAGTGTGGTACGACATGTCCTGTACTGCTCTTACATGCATGTGAGGTGCATGCAGTGATTGGTGGTCTATAGCACCTATTACAGTACTGTGCGGTACTTAATGTCCTGTACGTTTACTATGTATTAGTTGGTGCATGCAGTGATTAGTGGTCTATAGCTTCTCCTTACAGTACAGTGCGGTATACATGTACCTGGTAATGCTTGCTAATGTGCTAATTCCCTCACTCCTAGATAGTGGTTCAGCAGCTCTCTTGATGTTATATTTGGAAGACGCGGCTTCATCTGGATTAGTATCTGCTTCATTTTCTATCATCCTCATTTTACATTATGTTGGTGACATTTTGGGGCTTCAGAACCAACTACTAGTTTTCCATAGAGGGGGGGTTTTTTTGTTTGTTTGGGGGGTTTTTCAACATCCAATGGTCGGTTCAGAACCAATTAATGTTGTTGAGGGATCATTGTAGCGGGTTTTGTAGGTCGTTCCCAATGTACTTGAGTTAATGCCTACCACAAATGGTCCAGGGAAGGAGAGTGAGTCAACGGATGACCAAGTCCTTGATGCAAGTGAGGAATGGAGGCTGGTTTGTCTGGTAGGATCCCACTGAAGAGCTATTGTAACACAAACTGCTCAAAAACTTAAAGGGGTTGTCTCACTACAAGGATTGCTGCTTTTTATGTTAAAGAGATCTTGCAAAAAAACATGTCAACATTTGCAATATATGTCATTACAGTGCCTTCCGGTTCCTAGATATCCCCTCTTGTATGGGCTGGCAACCCCCACAAGGGATTCCTCTGGTCACTATTGATTTAAGACTGTTTGATCTATCCTGATAGGCTTGCCAGAACTGGTTGTTTTTACTGTAGCTACAAGACCTGTTTGATCTCTCCTGAATAGGCTGCCAGCATGGTTGCTATAGCTACAGACCTGTTTGATCTAGTCCTGCTAGGCTGCCAGCACTGGTTTGCTTACTACAGACGTGTTCAATCTCTCCTGATCTTGGCTTACCAGCTAACTGGTTGCTTATAGTACAGACCTGGTTCTACTGAACGGCTAGTAGAAGACAGAAACACACCCTGAATTCATAGGTGAAACCAAGTAAACATGGGACTGAGGTAGATGACTTCAATGTAGTGAGACTAAACCTTAATGCTGACTATGTAGGAAGGTGTCCCAACAGACAAGTGCTGGAGTAGCGTGCCTTATGGCACCTAATAGCTGTAGACTGGGCATAGTGCTCATGTCACCTCTGTCCAACCTCTATAGTATCTGCAGGCTTATGGACTGGTCACCATGTGTTCTATGGACTAAGTTCAGTGGATCCTGGAATCCTGTGGATGCCAATTCAAACTGTCCCTACCTACATAAACATTGTATAGGCCATCTGCACCCATTCCACGGTATTCCTAACGGCAGCCCTCGTTTAGAACAGTTGAGGGAAAGCTCCTGCTCTTCCACAAAACTAATTTTTTTTTTTTTTTTTTAAAACACACATTTATTGTTTTTTTGTTAATTTTAAGAAAAACTAACAAAGAGTACAATATGCCACTACGGCGGAAAACCCCAGCTGTTTTTCTCTGTGGCTAAAACCAATCAGTTCAAATCCTAAGGCCGTGTTCACACGGCTTATTCCCGACGGATTTGTGAGCCGTTAATTATGTTCACAAATCCGCCTGATAAGGGGCGGGGCGGGGGGCGCGGCAGGGGAGTGCTTTCCGGGCCCCATAGAACAACGCATTATCTAGCGCGTCCGCGCCGTAAATAATGTGCATGGTCACTTTTCTCCCCCGCGGCGGTTTCGCCGAGCAGGGAGGAGCACGGAATCACTGTTATCTATGAGAGAAGTGATTACCGTATGACTGCGATGGATTGGAAGCCGTACTGAAGCGCAAATCCGCGCGCGGAATACGGCGCCAATCCGCGGACAAATTAGCCGTGTGAACGTGGCCTTAGCAATGTCACACACTAAATAATCAATGTCGCGAATAGTATTTCAAAAACTACAAGAACAATAACATTAACTCATTCAACTGTCATCATCGTCCCGCCGAGAGCTAGGGGAACGCTCACATAAATCCACCAGAGGTTAAGAAACAAAAAATCAGGCATCTAATATCACTTTCAAGAACAAGAGGGGTCTCTGGGATCTCCATTTTTAATACTGTCTGAAGACATCAGAGCCATGTCTCTAGCAAATGTAGGTTGGGGGGGCGGGAATAAGTAAACAGACGTAGCCAATCTAGGAGCAGACAGGTCTTTACGTGTACCGCTAATCTTACCTAGTGTGCCCGACACATTGCCGCCAGTTTCCATTTCGTGAGAAAATGGGTTTCATTATAGGTGTCACCTCCAAGTCTGTATAGCATGTTTCGATAAATGATTTCATTTCTTATAATAACTTTTCGGTATGTGTCTTCTTTGGTTCTGATCTTATCGAACTTCTCGAGATGTGCGTACTGTTTGTCCATTTGGATGACTTCATTCGGTGGATGGAGTGGGAGGGTGGTGCCACCTATTTAATGAGGCCTCTTTTTGGCTTGCTCTAAAATTGATGATGATTTATGGGCAGGTTAGTAACTTCAGCTGGGAGACATGAAAGGAGGAGTTTCTGTGGCTGTAGGGAAAGTTTAAACTTAAATTTTTGAGTGATGAGTCCACCATCCCCTCCCAAAAAGGATCTTGGAGTATGGGCAATTCCTAATTCCATGGGCCAAGTCAGACTTTGAGAGATCGCACTTCGGGCAAGCTGGCGAGACGTTCGGGGAAGACGGGTGAGGGGGTATATTAAAACCAAAAAATGTGCACTAGGGTAATCGAAAAATAGTTTCCCTCCAACGTTCACTATTTACAAATTTTCGATCTTGGCCCAACCTTCTAAAATAATTTGATATTAACTCCCGGATAACCTGATTCCCACTTGCTGAACAGTGAAGTGGGTGGCTGTATCGGGAAAGGGTCCCTAAAATCGCATATTTGCTGATAATGGGTGGGATGAAGTAGGTTTGAAGAAAAGGAATCGAAGTGGCTAGGTTCCAAGAATATTGGGGACATTCGGGAATAAGCTTTTGCAAAAAGCTGATGATCTGTCTATAAGCCAAATCAGTGGGCGCTAGGGATGCCTAATTGCGTGGAGTTCTTAATTGAGAGAATTCTTTTGTCGGGCTCATGTATCAGCTGGTGTTACTCGATTGATCCCCTTTCTCGCGCCACCCAATCAACTGAGGATTGTCCATGCCAGTAGTAAATGTCGGGTGGGCCCATAGAGGAAGTATTCTACTTGTTAAACTAATTTTTAAATGTCCATCATTAAAATGCAAGTATGAAGTCCAATTTATGCTTGTTGAGTGCGCTTACGCATTTCAGACACCAAGGTCCATTCTTCACAACAAATTTTGTTGTATGGAAGTGCTGGAATTTTCTTCTAGTAGGATTTTCCTCGAACTCTCACCACAGAGGATCAGTGATTGTGGCAATAGCTGGTTGAGCTCCACTTTCTTTACGTTAATTTAATAGATGAGGAACGTGACGAAAAATCATGTGGTTGACTTGTCCTCCGAATTACCCCTTATATTAATTTGAACACGTGTCTAATTGTTGGAGACCGCATCCACCAATTAGAGGACTTGTAAAACACCTGATAAGAAAAATGTTGGCGGCTAGAGATCAGTGGACACCTTTAGGACACTAATGTGGAGTCAGGGCTCGATGGGACAGAGCCGTTTTGTCGGCAACTACCCATCGTTAGGTCCATCTTGCAATAGGTTTTACTAGGTGTTGAAATAGTTCTGCACAAATTCGGGCACAGGAAGACTGGATTAGCTTCTCGAATTGATGGAAGTCTGACAGGCACTGAGCAGCCTGTTCTCTCTCACCCATGTGATGTCCATCTGAAGGGACAGTGGGCCCACCTGGGTCACATGTGGGTTTTAGGTAGATCCTGCTGAGGAGGCCAGAGTCCTGGTTTTCTCCCTTTAACCTCTGTACAAGGGTTTAGTCGCAACTGCTAGGGTCCCCTAGGTCCACTACCCCCAATGCGGTCACATGCATGATGGGTGGACTTCACAGGAACAGACTGAAAGGTGTAGTCAGGCGAGCTAAGAGTTGGGACTGTGGGGTTTGCGAGGGCATAGAGAGCCATAGGTCAGCGCAGGCAGCGGTATATGCAGAGGCTCATTATCTGCTATCAATATGTAGATGTTCGCTATGGAGACCTCCAAATCGAATCAAAGAACAGGCATAGGAGGTGAGGGGAGGTCGCTTTAAATTAGTTTCCGAAGATCTGATGTTGGAGAGGAAGCAGTTGGGTGCAGACCTTTAAAATCCAAATGGACCAGCACGTGTGGTAGGGAGAAAGCAATGGAGCACTGGGTTAGATGAATGCATCTAGAGGGTAGAAGGCGGCATATGACCCTTGGTCATGGTGCATTGTTCTGTTGAAAGTTGTCCTTCAACCATAGAGTGAGTGAGGGTAGGAACTTGGTCAGTGGCACTGCTTGGCCCCACTCTCCAAAGTCCAAAAGTGATCAGAGTGTTAAAAGCCGCAGCCTATCCCCTATTGTCGCTGGTGCTAAGTTCTACCATCTTTGCCGTTCAGGCAGGTCTTTTGTTCTGTGAATTTGTCTTGTAGTTCCTCCCACTAGAGCATGCGTGCAAGCTCTTTGCTGGCCTTTAATGGGTCATCCCAGCTTTCCAGGAGCTGTCACCCGACCACCTTCTCACTTCCTTCCTGGCCAATTTGTTGGTGCACTTGCCCTGGTTAGGAGATAATAGAGATTTTATTGCTGAATGCACACAAAGTGCTCTTGGTTACTGTCCATATCTCCCTTCCTGATTAGACAGAGTGCAGGAGTGACCTCTTACAGAATAGAGTCTTTATCTCTAACAAGATTATTATTAGTTTACCCTTTAATGCTTTCACTATTCTTAGGGTATTCAATTGCTGGGTGTATTTGATCGCGTATTTCGGTGTGGGGGAACCCCCTGTGTCCTTTAGACGTTCGCACTGGACATATCGTTATGGTATGTGCATACAGCGTAATTGCTGCCTGTACTTCAGGGTGTAATTGGCGCTGCAATACGCCCCAATTTTGGCCCGCATTACGGTAAAGTCGTAGCACTAATTCAGTGCTTTGATTTTACAAGCGTATTCTCCGAAGCGTAACTACACCGTCAGGAAAAAGAAGTCACGCGCCGGGGAAAAGGAAAGTGGATTTGGGGCCGTCCTAGAGCTCTTTTAGACAGTACGTGCTGGGCAGCGTGCACTTCTAAAAAAGCTGGTGTATAGCGGCACACACAGTAAACACGTGCTATCACGCTGGGCTATTAGCTTGTGTTGAAATTCACCCTAAAGGCCAGTTAAACGGCTTAAACTAGGTCGTAATTCGGTCGTAATTACACGCAGGAAGTATGCCTATTACGGGGCTGAATACATCCTGGATATTACGGTAATCCACAGTTCTCATAGTGAACTCTGCATTACGTTCTCTCTCCCTGCTCGGCGGAATACGCCCGGTGGGAGATATTTGACAGGTCACTTTCTAGCGACGTAACGCGGATGCTAGTATGATTGTCTATGGGCCGGCGAAGTGCCGGCCCCCCGCTCACTCCCCTGCTCCTGGCCACACGGTGTTCATTGCGGGGCGTAATTCGTCCCGCAGTTAGTCGTGTGGACATGGCCTTAGTCGGTCTGTAGCATCGTTTTAATTTAGATTAACGCTCACTGTAAGTCCTGTTTCTGTAATGCTCAGCTTGTTATAGAGGAGCTGAATTTGCTAATCCACTGCTACTGAACCAACCACTGCCACAGAGTTGAAGTGTCTGTGCATATGAAACACTCATGGGTGGGATATCCAACCTTTATGATTGTGCCCTGATGTATCCGTGCTAAGGAACGCTTGAGTTATTCAACATGTTTGTTCTGACACATCCAAAAAAGATATTTGTGAAGGAAAATACAGTCACATATCCAATATCAGCAGCTCTACTAGCACTGAAAACAGGCAATGGGGACATAGGAATTTTTGGAAAAGCATTTTTTCTTTCTTCCCACTGACAATGTGGAGTTTGAAAGGACGCAAGAGACGTAACATTAGAGTAGGTTCTCTTCTCTGGATTGAGGTCGCCTTGACGTTGGCAGATGGGCTTTTACAGTTTTGTTCAAAAATGACATTAAGAACCTCAAGATTTCAGTGGCCAGCGCCTGGGCAGGCCCACTGCGCCCTGCTGGGCCACTGAGGCCTCCGCCGCGCTGACCCGCCGCTGTATGTGCAGACCAAATATTGTTTTCTTGACTGTTTGTAATGAGAGTGGCTCCCCCCTCGTTGCTTTTTTGCACTCCACCCAACGGCACAGGCTTTCTTAAATCAATGCAGAGTACTTGTAGCTGGAGTTTTCTCTCCCTGATGTGTGGAGGTCTTGAACTGGCACCAAGAGAGGTAATGTCAGTGTAGGTTCCCAACTGTATTGAAGTCCCCTTGCTGATTTTGGAGTGGGCTTAGCAGTTTTGAACAAAAATTGTGAAACTAAGAATCTCTGAATTTTTCTTGTATCCTTCCCGCCCCCCCCCCCCCCCCCCCCCCCCCCCCCCTCCCCCCCTCCCCCCTTTACATAGCACAATATGCTTTTCCAAAAATTCCTGTGTTCTTTTGATAGTTTTTCAGTGCTAGTATTTGTGCTGCTGATATTGGATTGTGTTTGGCTGCCCAGCGCTCGCCACTGTGCCTCTCCACGCACACCGGCGTGCGCCTTCGTTCTGTCATCTTGAAGCTTTTCACCAAATAAATCGCACAAGGGGCCATCAGTTACAAAAAATCCTGGTCTGGGCTAGTACCTCCCTGATGCCCAGGCCCGTTCTGGTTGCTCTGGGCGCTTATTTTTTGTTCTATAGGGGGGGGGTGGGGGGGGGGGGGTGGGGGGGGGGAGTGAGGGTGGGTTTAGGCTATGTCTTCACAGCACCGGATTTTGGTTGGCACCCACCGCTGTGCTAGCCATCGTAACTACGTGCTGTTAGTCTACACGGCACGGATTTTTTTTTACTGTGTGTTTTCTAATCTATTTACTGTCTGGCAGAACATAGAACATTGTATCCCACCAGGAACCTCTGTTGATTCTTCGCAGCCCCCATTGTACTGGGCCGGTGGGAATTGTATTATTATTATTATTTTATTATTTATTTAAAAGTGCCTTGATTCCAGGGCGCTGTACACTCGAGGGGTTACGTAATTAATAAGTCAAACGAGTACAGTGATAAGGGTTAATGGACAATTTGGCACGACAGAGGGAGTGAGGACCTACCTCGAGGGCTTACAATCTACAAGGAGGGGGAAAGAGTAAGGTGTGAGGGGCAGAAATTGTCTGTGAGGAAGTAGTGACAAACAAGGTTAGTGAAGGTTATAGGAAAGCCTGAAGTGATGGGTTTTTTCAGGATTGCTTTTGGAAGCTGAGTGAATGTGGAGGAGTAGTTCTGATGTGTTGGGGCAGGAGTTCCAGAGTGTGGGTGATGCAGGGAGAAAGTTTGGAGACGGTTGTGTGAGGAGCTGATTAAGGTGGGGAGCAGAGGAGGTAGGTCCTGTGAGGAAGAGGAGAGTGCGTGAGGGGAGGTATCTGGAGATTAGGTAGAGATGTTGGAGGGGAGAGGTTATGGAGAGCCTTGTAGTCGATTGTTGCTAGCATTGAAATGAATTCGCTGGAGCTATAGGAAAGCCAGTGGAAGGGATTGCAGAGGGGAGGGTGAGGAGTAGCGAGGAGAGAGGTGGATAAGACGGGAACGCAGAGTTAAGGATGATAGGAGGGGGAGCGTGGTGATTAATGGAGGCCACAGAGGAAGGTTGTTGCAGTAGTCTAGGCGGGAGATGACGAGGGATAATGGACCAGCATTTGGTGGTGTCATACGTGAGGACATGAGCGCGGTGCGAGGATGTTTTACCGCTGGAGGCGGCTGCAGAGGGAGGGTTTGGATGTTTGGTTGGAAAGATAAAGCAGAGTCTAGGATTACCTAGTCTAGGAATACGAAATCCGTCCGCGTTTTTTGCACAAGTGCCAGTGTGGCGCGTTCCAGCGATGTGAAAACGCCGTCGGATTTTGGAGGATATTTTCACATTGCTGTGTAGAAACAAGCCAAACACTGAAACGGATTCCCAGAAATCTCGCCCCCAGTCTTCTTTACCGATGGGCTTGTATTGTCACTTGCTAGTATGCACTACATCCACCAAGGTGGCAAGCAGCGCTCTTGTGGTTCATTTTGTTGGTTGGTACATCGCCATATAATATCTGTGTCTCAGATTTTTGCATTGCTGGTCGCTTTCTACTCGGAATCCCTTGTACACAATTAGTGCTTTCCATGGAATATGATGTTATATACTGGGTTGGGTAACACAATGATCATGCTAGAGCTGTTTCAGCCCTTATTATTTATAGGTTTTTTGGCACCTTCATGTGCCTTATGTTAAGGACTCAATCCAATTTCAGCTGCACACTATAAAGATCTATTCTCAAAAGGCAATAGGAATTTTTGGAAATGCATTTCTGATACACTGGTTACTTTTTTTATTTTCTTTAGACTGGCTGGAGTGGACAGGCATGCGTGGTACTTGTAGTTCCACAACATACCACACTTGAATATTTTGCATGCCTAAAGCTATATAGTTGTGGTATGCTTGGTATTGTAGTCCACAAGCTACGGCTTTGGAAACTGCAGGTACCAGCAGCCTGCCAACCTCGTTTAACATGTAGTTTATGCCACTGAACTTTACAGTGCACTTAGCCTGTATGTTTATAATGTATGCATTAACATGTATTCTTTTTGTTATAGGAGGTTGGCTGGTGGGGGCAGGCATGCTGGGACCGTTAGTACTGTGGAATCTGGTGGTTTATGACTTGAAATACTGGTCATGTGGACAGAGTCTTAGTTTCTGCAGGTGATGCGAGAGCGTCCCTGTGACCACGCGAGAGAGTTCTGACCGCAGGGTAAACGCTTTTTTTTAGGTTCGCTTCACATAATTGGTGTACAAATTAACATGTATACAGAATCTCCTCGACCTATACGGCTAATGTATCCATAGGGTTAAATGACTCGGACAGAGGCCACAAGTGTGTCCTCAGGCCCTCCAATTCACTGGTATAAGTCTGTATACTGCCAAAAAGTATTCATTCTATACAGTGGCATTCAGAAAACTTGTAGATTTTTTTTTTTCTTCTGCTAGGGACCCTTATGGGAGATGAAACTTGGCTTCTGTCACATTGTATTTGTCTAACGTATAGGGCAGGGGTCTTCAATGCGGCCTCCAGCTGTTGGGAAAATCAACTCCATCCATGTCCCACTGTTACAGATATATAATTGCTGATGGGTAGTTGTAGTTTCCATCAGTGGCGGGCCGCAGTTTTGGAGAACCCCTCGAACTAAGGGTGTACATTAAACGGAAGCACTGTAGCCTGATGTGAAGCTAGGAGTCGACCAGATGCCTTATGCAGGTCATGTGTGATCGGGTACCACTTGCTGCACTTTAGCGTACAGAAGGGCGACACAGACTAGAAGTCCTGAGCCAGTCTGTTTTACCATTGTAACTGAGGCTATGTTCAATCGGTGTATTGTGATGCGATTGTGAATGTCGCAATACGCCTGGGTTGAATCGGTACGCCATGCCCAGTTCGTACTTTATACGGCGTTACAGTCCGGAGCTCCTATCCCTCCTTTCGTTTTCCCTGGCGCGTACTCACCCTAATAGAAGCGACTTGTTCCTTCTTTTTACGGGCGTGTACTCTTCCCTCGGGGAATACAATAAAGGTTTATCATAGCGCTCGTCGGAGTTCTATAATTTTACTGTATTTGCAGGTCATATTGCAGCGCCAATTACGTGCTGAAGTACGCTTTGCAAATACAACATGTGAAACATTACCCCAATAGCTGTGCTTCTGGAGTCGATTAATACTTTATGTGAACTGTATGTATTGAAGTGGGTTTTTGTTTTGTTATTTTTTTGGGGGGGAGACTAAGTTTGTAGAGCGTGTAGCTTGTAGATGTTGCATGTTTCTGCCACTACCATATAGCCTTGGTGCTACAAAAATTCTGTATCGTTAGACTGGCTCCTACCAATGCGCGCAGGCTATCAGGGTGTGGATTAATGTGGCGCAGGTTAGTTCATTTTTTACCTCTTCTATTAGTGGCTTATGCCGTAATTGAGGCCAGTTCTTGGCACCTTTTTTCGGTTTAGCGGCGTTCGCCTAAGTAGTCTTTGTTGGACGAGGCGCATGAAGGTCTTGAGACTCCAAATTTGTGGGTGCAGCTGGCTTTAATTAATGTGCCCTGCTGCAGTCTGTGTTGGAAGTAGAACATTTTAGTTTTTTTTTTATTTTTTTCGGAACACCCATTAGTGGCTGGACCTAGGTCCAAATAAAAAACAAAAATGAAGGTACTTCCCCTCGCCTGTTGGCACCGTGACCGGGGAGGCCTGTGATTGGCTTACAGTAATAGTCAAGTGATGAACGTAATGCATGACATCAAAGTAGGTTAAACAGCCTGGATTCAGAGTTCTCTCCCTGGTAGGGGCGACGGTAGAAGGAACAGCTGCCATCCCGCGTGTATGCCTCCACCCCAGCATTATGATGCACCTTTATGTGCAAACATCAGGAAGCAGGTTATATAGAATTTATAGAACAGGTGGTTAAGTATAGGAGTGTGTGTTGGTTATAACCTATGCCGATATTTGGACTTTGCACAATTCATAATGCTGCTAAGGGAGTAGGGACACGAGCGGAGTCGGCTGCATCCAACAGTAGGTAAAAGCTCAGTGTACATCATTCTTGATCATTTTTGTACCACAAAAAATCAAAAATTTGTTGCATGTATTCACAAATGGTACCAATTTAAATTATACTTAAAGGGGTTTTGCCACAAAGTAAAATTGACGTGGGAAGTTTGTAAATTAAAATATTAAAGTTTTTCAGTTGATCCTTTTTTAAAATTCTGCACCTGTTTTTGTCTTAGCTGCTCCTCTTTGTGATCCATTGTTTACAGCTGTCTCCAGGGGATACGACCTTGGCTGAGAGCTCCTACAGTCTGGTCGCTCATGCTCAGACTTCACTCTCCTCTCAGGCAGATACTGAGTGTTCAAACCCCAGGTGCTGTCATTCTACTCCCGTCCTCTGTCCTCCTTAGTAATTAGTCAAACAGTCTAATAAAATTTGAAAAGCAGGTCTGTGCATTGATGAAGAGGAAAAAAAAAAATCCACAGGATTGGTTCCTGAAGGGATTTGAACCGAGGACCCTTGTGCCTGGAGGCAAATTTTGTACTTCTGAGCTACAATTGTAGCCTACTTACAGTTCAAACACATGAACAAGGACTTTCTTTGACTTCAGAGAGGATAGGCCTGGTGATGTCATCTGCTGGGTCACATGATAGGCATATTCAACAAATTCACACGCCCCCTTCTTGAGCACACAGAGCTGAAGGAGCTGGATAAGGAGGTAGGAAATGAGGATAGTGGAATAAAAACCCTTTAACCTTCATTAGGTCGTAGATTAAAAACCAATATGTTATGGTGTGGCATATAATTTGTAACGCATTGTAAACACGTCAAAATAAAACCAAAAGCAGAGGGGTAATACCAGACGCAGGTCCGGTTTCAATTAAAACAATACACTTTATATTGGATTCCATCAATAATAAGTAAAATTCCCCTTATTCATTACTATTAGCGACAGCTCATGGCAAAAAGACAAAAAAAAAAAAACTCCAGTTACGAGTATTTGCTCTTATACTTAAAATCTTTACTGCTATGTAACAGCCTGATACACCACTTGAAACGCGTAAGCTGCAGGTTTTTGTCATTTTTTTGCCATGAGCTGCTGCCTATAGTTTATGATGTATTTTCACTTATTTGCTGGAAATCCAATAAAGTGTTTTGGGTTTTAATTGAAAAATCCGGACGCCGTGTGTGATTACCCCCTCTGCTTCTTTCTTGTATCACCGTTTTTGGATATGGATTCGTTGATGCGCACTATTGGGTATGAGCTGGCTTCACTTATATGTTCATAAAATAAAACCTCAAAATTTACAGAAACTGCAGATTTTTTTTTTTCCCTCTTTAATTATGGTTTTTTCTCCCTCATACAAAGTTTTCAATGCATTATTAGGTGGCATTCAAATTACACTTTGGGGGGGCGTGGCCTGGCACCACGGAGGAGAAAGACGTGCGCTGCAGGGAGTCCCGCTTCCACCGGCCATCAGACCGTATATCCTGCTCTATCCTGTCCTAAATCACATTGCAGAGGGTCGGAGGGAAGAAGCTAAGCTTGGGAAGAGCAGTCCCTGGCCCGGGAAGTTGCGGAGAACGAGACCGAGGGGTTGTGAGGCACTAGTCGGCTAACACAGCAAGGGCCCCATCTTAATGAGTGGGGCGGGATTTCTGCCAAAGCGTCTTGCGGATGCTGACAGTGCGGGTGGACCGAGAAGACTCTGGTTCCGCAGCACGGCTGGAGGCGACTGCGATTCCGGAGTGGGAAGCCCCATCCTCGCAAGCGAACTTTACTCGGTACGAAAAAACCCCGGCCTGCTGGAAGGTTTCGTGATTTCCGCGCCTTCAGTGGAGACGGCGAGCGTGATGAAAGACTGCGGAGGCCGACTATTCACGGTATCGGGACCTGAGGACAGAGCAGCAGCCGGGTATTTTTGGGACCTGCATAAACCCCTGGGACCGTGAGTTACCGCGCTCTGCACCCGCTGTCCCTGGAAATGCGGTTGTCCTGGGCCTCTACTGCTAACCTCTACACGATCACATTAATTCATCTCAGTCCTGTACATAGCCGCCAAGCCTGTCAATACTGCATTGTCACAACATCGGCCTGTGGTGTGCCCTCTTGCCCAGCCACCTACACTGTGGGTCCTCGCGGCACGGTTGCAGCGCACTTCGGGAGGCGTTGGCCGGCCTCGTACCGCTGTTGGTATCTTACTACAACAACGCATGACGGTAACTGTTGTTTTTTCACCTGTATCTGGAAAATCCGTGTACCAGTGAAATGTGATTTAGAGATCCTTACCTAAACTAGGAGGTCCCCATATTGCAATAGGCACCCATCCTCCCAGCCACCTAATCCGAGTTGGTTGCTCCTTGGCTGTTCATTTATTGCCTTAAATACCTATGGCTCCCATCTAGCCTCTCCTTCTAAGGCCTTGAGAAATCTAGACAAATATCGCCTGGTCGGAACCTTCCACCCCCCCCCCAGCGGATCTCGAACAGCACAAATGCGCAAAATGAGTCCCAGCAAGGCGCTTTCGGACATGGAAAAACTCTGACTCCTGAGACCATGAATGTCCTCGCTGCTATTCACACAGCAGGCAGCACTTAGCTCACGTTATTGAGGAGATAAAAGTAGAAATTTCCCTACTGTGTCATGATGCTCAAATGACTAGTGAACGTGTGACGGAAGTGAGAATAGGGTCAGCACTTATAGATCAGACCATCCTTTGGCCCGCCGTGTGGAAGATGCGGAACGGAATATTCTAGGCTCCATCAATCACTCTGGACGGACCAAGAATACAGGTGCGGAGATGTAACCTGCGCTTTCATTGGCCTAGCGGGAGGCGCTCCGAGGGTACTGCACTGTATCCTTTTTAGAAAATCTTCTTGTTTCTACATACGGCAGAGAGAATTTCTCGGGCTATGTTTGCGGTGGAACGCGCACATCGGACCTGCCAGAAACACCTCCACTGGGGCTACCCCCGTTACATTCATAGCCATGCTTCTGAACTATTTAGCGTAGGGGACACTATTCTCGATCTCACTCGGGAACGAGGTCCCATAACTACTAGGTA